>CAEGAF010012202.1:0-16735 GCA_903067075.1 Micropoecilia bifurca
GTGTGTGTGTGTGTGTGTGTGTGTGTGTGTGTGTGTGTGTGTGTGTGTGTGTGTGTGTGTGTGTGTGTGTGTGTGTCCATGGTTGTGTGTCCTGCCTGTCTCTGAGTTGCTCTGCGACAGACTTGTGACCTGTCCAGGGTGACCCTGCCTCTGGCCCGGAACGTTCGCTGGAGATAGGCACCCGCAACCCACCCGACCCCACTGAGGGACAAGGGTGTGAAGAAAATGGATGGATGGATTTTTTTTTCCTCCTTTCTAACACGCTTGTGCTATCAGCCAACCAGGTAACAACACAATGCTTGCTTAAAGCTGGCTTCAAAATAGTTAATAATATGGTCAATGTTGTCAGTGTGATCTGGATGACTTGTTTACATTCCTTTTTAAGCAAGATATTATGCATCTTTGAAAGAAAGAAAGTTTGTAATGTGATGAAACTTTATTGCAAATGACCAGATAAATTAGAGAATTTACATACATATCTTTCAACTATCACAGAGAAAGATGAGGATTGCTACAGAGTAAAAAATAAGTGTTTTTACAAATGTATCAGTGAGGTTTAACTAATTTGAACTGCATCAACTGCAGTCTTCAACATGTGGTTTGTAAGAAAAATAAGCATGATATCCAACTGATTTAGTTCCTGTTTAAATAGAGGCAGTCCAACTTTAGCATCTGAAGAAATAAAAGTGCTTCTCAAATAGTGCTGCTGGACCATTTCTCCATCCTTGGGTAATGCCGCAGGGAACTTTAATATCCCAGCTCATTTTTCAGAGAATCTTATTGCATTTATGAGTAATATTTGGATGTGCTAACCTAGTTAAACTCTGCTTAATGTTAGTAAAATGTTTGCACTAATGAGCTCCCAGTGCAGGTGAACAATTATATATGGAACGTATGTGAACCTGTCTTCTAAACCTTTGCAAAAGGTGCTAAATGAAGTCAACAACTTGAAAATGGGCATCACACAAATGCGACTGCTTTTATGTATGACAAAGTGAGGAAATAAGAAGAAACAGTGTTTCTAGTTTGCAATTTATGGCATAAAACCTTATACCTGCTAATTAAAATTTATATGCATCAATAAAGAGATCAGTTTACGCTAATTTGACAGATATATTTAAATACTGATATTTGTGGCTACAGGAAATAGAAATAAAAAATAAATTATGAGATTTTGCGGTTGTGTCACTTCATTTTTCACTGGTTTACAATAATAGCTCTAAAGCAAGGTTATCTAAATTTGACGAATGCCTGCTGCCTCGCCTTCCCTCAACATGTCTGTCCTTGACTCTTCTGGTTATGTCTGATCTCTAAGACGTTATAAGACTTGAAAAGGAAAACAACAGCTAGATGACACTTTAGAGAAGATGTACTTTAGAAGTTTAAATATCATTGTTGGGTAACATTTTGACAACTACGTGCCATATTTCTATGCCGTGAGCATAATGAGCACAATCATGTTTGAACAGTAACAAATGTTGAAGCTACATTACATTAATATTGCTGCGTATTCTCAAACTGTTCTGAGTTAGTCAACACTCATCATGCTTGCTTTCCCACAGTTAATTTACCTCCTGATAGGAAACTGCAGAGCAACTGACTCACACTATTTGCTTTCTCAGTTTTGAAGTGTGTAACAAAAGAAAAAATATTTCAAAAATACTCAATAAAAGTCTTAAACCACCTACAACTTGCTCATAATATTTACATACATATTTATTTGAAGATCAAGTTTCTAATGTTAAATTTAAAATTGACTATTTTTAATCTGGGGGATTTCTAAGGAAGATTTTTCTATTGGTCTCAGTTGCTATTTTACTCGCTTATTCATTTGTAAATTCAGCCTCACATTGGAGATAATGTTCAGTGAACAAAATGTTCAGTTGATCATTTTTCTTTCTAACCCAAAAATAATATTTTAACTGTAATAGCCTTTGTCATTTTTATGGATTCAGCAAAAATAAATACATTTATTGATTAGACAAGGTTTTGTTGCAGGCTGCTCTCCTCCCCCTCTAGAAACGATGACCAAAAAGGCATAACTAAATATTGCTTGTTCAGTTTTATTTAAAGAAACCAATATCGATAACTGGCATCAGCTGATGCCGATATTAGTGCCAATACACTGTCCCTAGTTAATCAGCAAAAATGTATTTTAAGTTTTAGATTTACAATGACTCTCAAATCCAATAAGATTAATGTCATAAATCAAATTTTTTAAGTTTAGATCAACACTGAAAAAGTGCCAGATCACATAAAGTTATTATGAGTTCTTAAAAAAATAAAAATACATCTGTGGCTTATTGATATCTATTTGCAGTCTGTTAGTGTATAAGCTTTCTCCAGTTAATTAAACCACCTTTTTATGAATTAAAACCTATGGGTCATTCATGTTATGAAGTCTGAATCTTAATTAACTTGGATGAAAGCTTAGACAGATAATCATGCAAATCAGAAATGCTGGTCAGGTCTCAAAAACAGTCAGACTTGTGGTTCCAGTGTAATGAGACACATGGCTAATGAATGAGCTCTTCTTCATTGTTAATTAGGAAACACTGATCAATTTAACAGCTAATTGTTGAAGCTTGGTTCAATTATTGACATTATCTTTACTTGAATCACACCAATTAACTCCATGTAGACCTTGGAACAGCTGATATGAAATAATAATGTTTTTTGGCATCACCTGTAGTTTAATCCACAATGCAGACATTGTAGAAAACCTAAGTTTCCCCCACCCCCTTGAAAAATAGCTTTGGACAATTACCATTGTAACTGATTCTCAGCTCCTAACTATTTTCTGTCATAGCCCTTAAAATCTATTTGACACCTCTTTCTGCAGCACCTCAAGCAGCTGTCTAATTCACTAATTTCTTCTCTCCTGAAATCAATATAAAAACACATGCTGGAGGCAACTGAATTATAAAAGTTCACTTTGGACTGAACATATATAAGAGAGTGTAGTGCTGTCAATTTTTAGATCATCTGTTGTTCCTCTACCTATAGCAAATCATTTAAAAAAATACTTTAGATACTGAGGTATAAATGAAAAAATAAAAAAGATATTGAGCTTTTCACATGCTGGACAAATTATGAATCTTTATTTTGTGACAGTAGTACAGATTAATTGATTTCCATATTTTAGACGAATAGTGAAAACAGGACAAAATTTATTTTAAATTTTGTCTGTCCCAACTGCTCTGAGATTACATTTACTTGCACGCAAAGTGAGTATTTCTGACCAATGATGATTGTTTTGCTTGTAAAACTTTCATCTTGACATTTGCACAAATTATATTTGACACTTCCTCTAGTGAGGAGACAGTCTTTTCTGGAAGACTGCACAATTTGAATATTACTACAGTTTGTGTATGGATGGACATTGTTATGTCTCAACTTGAACTTTTGAAATCCCTGTCAGTCAGATCATGACCTCTATGCTTTGGCGTATCGTGCAAATTGCAAATTGTCACAAGTTTAAAAGTGCATCAGCAAAACTGAAGGTCTAATTTTGACTGCCCCTTTTCAAAATCTTCAAATTAATGTTAAACCTCCACCAGCAAGCTTCTTCCCAACTTCAGATATGTTTTAAGTCAACTAAAAAAGTCTTTTCTCAGTCCTGAAGCATTCTTCACTACTCTCATGGACAAATGGCTTTAGAGATGAGAAGCAAAAAGAAATGGAAACTAATTTCTGTAGCTCTGCCTTGAGCCATATAAACGAGAATCTTTTCATCCTGTGCGGCAAAATAACAGCGTCAGAGAGGTCTGTTATTCAACCCAACTAAATTATACTCAGACTGATGGTCTGCTTGAGAACAGAGCAACAATGAAGCAAGAATGGCAAGTCTTCATTACCAATGCTTTGTGTGGCTCAGAGTGAAACGATAACACGCTGAAACTCATTTCCTACAAATATACACCTCTGCAGGATCTTTGGAGGCAGTGTGATTGCTCATTAAAACGAAATAATACAAGGTGGTTGAATGAAAGGAACAACTTAATGTCTCATCAGCTTCAAATAATATTTTTTGAGCGGTTGAGAGCAGTGAGCCTCACCTATGCTATAAGCTGATAACAACCTGTTACAGAGATAATTGTGTTGGCAGGTATTTCATCCCATTTGCAAAGATGTGAAATCTTTTTTTCCTTTAAGAAAAAAATAACGATTAATAAAAGCTACTTGAGAAAACACTTGTACAATTTGAAAAGATGGAATGCTGAGGACAGACTTTGACAAACTAGAATTAGATACAATTTAAGATCGTATTTCTTTTCAGAGATTAACATCTTTTAAAAAAAGCCTTTCCAGATACACCTGATTGCTCTAGCGTGATTAATATAATCACACTTAATGTTGGCCTCTGCAACAGTTAAAATCAACTCAAAACAAATTTTGAAAAGCAATTATCTTTCACAACAATTGCCAAAAATGAGCAAGGTCTGGCCTTTTACTGCATGTTTAGTTTGGCAACATGTTTTTTTTTTTTTTGCTGTTTTCTGCAAACTGAGAACAGCACTTTCACTTTGACTTCTGTAAATAAATATTTTGGTTTATGTATTGTTTAAAATAAGATATCAGTGTTTGTTTAGTTAACAATTTCCATATGACCAGTTCGCAACGTCACACGGAAAATACTCAGACCTGCTTTAGATCAAAGCATATTCTTTAAAATGATGCCCTTGCTAATGTCCAGTCCTAAATATGACTAAGATTCTGTGGCAAAAAAACAAAACAAAATTAAAAAAAAGCTGTTCAGTTCAAACTATATCCACAATCTGTATGGCCAAGAAATTTATGGAATGAGGGAAAAAAGTCTCTAGAGTTCAAAAACTAGTAGAGAAATACCTTAACAAAGTAGCAGTTGTGATAGGTAGTTTTATATGTGCTTTTGATTGGGGACAGAATACAAATGTATGCTGCACTTTTCAGTCTTTTTGGAGACTTTTACAAGGACCTGGCTCAAAGAAACCTGGTCACCAACTTTCTCATACCCTACACTAGACAACCAGGTAGTTACAATGAACCTGTGACTCCAGCCGCAATTGCAGCAAAACACTATTGCCCCTTTTGCAACTGAATGATGAGCTGTAACAAGCAACCTCCTCAATGCACATGTACACCAATTTATCTTGGCACTAATAGGGGTCATAGGGCACCTTCATCCTGTTTTTGTGTCTGAGAGTAATCAGTCAGCAGCAACTACTTTAACAAATTCAACTAAATAACCTGCGCTGTATTACTGTGTGGGGAAAAAAACGAACAAGCTCAAGTGGGTGTGAGCCACCACAGCACAACAAACAGAGCCCATGTCATTAGTACCCAGTGGACAATGTCTTTGATGTTGCCTATCCCTCTTCTTGTTTGATGGTACTGGCCTTGTAGATGAAGCACAAGAATCAAATGATGCATTATGTACAGAGGCCCCACACAGCATCAGTTAGCAGAGTCTCGTTGTCTGAAATACTCAGATCAAAGTGAGGGACCCTTACAAATCCAATACAAGAGAGTGGAACAGTCAACAGCTTCCACCACACAAAAACAAACTCCCCTTGAAGAAGAGAAAAACACTGCAAGTCCAATTTAGACAGAAATCAGGAGACAGCAGCATCCAGGAGGCAGCCTCTCCACCTAAAGGACTAGAAATATGAAGAGCTGCACCCACGACAAGTTTAGTCTGTGCATGGAATGCAAAGCAGCATATCTTCACACTTAAGTTTAATAGACTACCAACGTACTTCAGATCTGAGCTTTACATATCCATATTCATAATATGTATATCAATGTTTACACATACAGGCTACCTTTCCGTGCATGCAGCTCTAATGTCTTGGATTACAGTGATGTTTACTTGTCTTTTTGCATTGCAGATACATAATTACCACACAGCCTGAAGATAAAGAGCATTGAAAAATACACATTTAGATGATTGGTGACATTTTTTCCTCCTTGGTTTAATTTTAAATGTAATATAAAGAAAAAAAACTATTTGTAACCACATCAGTTTGATAACAACATACCCTACAGACAGTTAGCTGAATAAAGACAAGTAAAAGCCAAAAATTAGATACTGCATATGTAATATGCATAAAAAGTCAAAAGTTAAAGATGAATTAATTCATTCAGAGGATAAAAGGCATACAGGAAATAAACAGAGCAGGGTTCTTCATTTAAAACTTAATAAAATGAGTAAAACTTTGATTGGAAATCCTGAAGGATATAAAGAAGTGAATAATTCGCCAACATGAAAGCATCGTTTCCAAAACGTCCTGCAAGATCGGCCAGGTCTTAGTGTAGTAACAGGCAGGAGGTATGGAAATGAGAGGAGAGGGTAGGTAGAGACAGCAGGAGAGGAACTGATAGCCTGGTGCATCACCTTCACTTCCCTTCCCTCCTGGAGATCTCTGGGATGCAGGCCAGAAAGTCCTGCAAAACTAACTTAGATTTTATAAGTTTGTTTTTTTTTCTCCCTCTTTAATCCACTTCAGCTGGAGCATCAGTGTGTGACTGTGTGCAGGCCAAAGCAATGAATAAAATCCAGCTCAGCACTACTTTACTAGTGGTGTAGTGGTGAAAATATTTGAAAAGGCATCATCATCAACTTGACTTACGAAGTGCTTCAATATACGTCACAGCGGAAACAATGTGCAGAACAATCAGAGTTAAATCAGACAAAAAAAACATAAAATAAAAAGACAGAGTTAAAAACCGAACAATGTAAAGGAAGTCAAAGTAAAATATACATCATAATACAATAAAGCACTGAAACAGATCAAATCAATACCAGTAAAAGTTCAGTAAAGTCCAGTCTTAGTAATAATAAAGGCTAGGGTAAAAATAAATTAGTTTAAATTAAAGTAGTTTTAAAAATAGATAGCAAAGGGGCCTGTCCAATGTGCAAAGGTAAGGTATTACTGAACTTAAGAGACTCAATAAAAAATAAATAATATCTAAGATTAGAACTGGGAATGAACAGGACCTGCTGGTCAGCCGACCTTAGTCACCAAACAGGAGTATGGTGATGAAGAAGAGCCGTTAAATAAGGGTGTTGAAAAGCTTAAAAAACAGTCTTGAGTACCTTAAAGTGAGCTCTAAAATACACAGGCAACCATTGGGAGTGAAGCCAGGACAGCGGTAATGTGCTCCTTTTATGCATTCCTGTTAGAAACCGCACAACAACGTTTTGAACAAGTTACAGATGTCTAACTGAGAAGTGGTTAATTCCAAGAGAGTGAATTAATACTCCAGAGATTAAAAAAAGGCATGGATTAATATTTTCAACTTTTCCCTTGAAGGATGATCAGATTTTACCTATTCTTTTTTTTTTAAATAGTAAAAGCTAAACATTTATTGTTTACATGAACTGAAACCATGTCTGAACTAAAGCATAATTCTGGCTGTTCAAAAATGTAATCTTGCATTTGACATTCTTAAAAATTTAGGATTTCATATTTGTACAAATATGTGGCACTTCATACATAGAATTAATAATATAACTGTGAATCTTGGTTTAAGTTTAATTTTATGCTATTATATTACATTCATTGTAATATAATAAAGTAAAACTGGTTCTTTTTGAAGAAAACTTAGCTTTTATTTAATGGTAAACTATTCAAATCAAGTACCAAAAGGTTCAGAAGAAATGTGAAATATTCATCTTAGTTCAGCAGGGCTTTGTTTTAAGCCAGCGCTCTGACCAGGAATTATCCCCTCTAAAATGATTTGGTGTTGCTTCATCAACTTCTTTCACATACTATATTGACAATACCTGTGGGTTTCTTCAGGTGTTCTCCACCTCACCAAACTAATACCATGCTCAATATATTGCTGTTGGAAAATGACTTCTTGCTACTTAATGAAAACACCAAAAGAATGACTGTAATGCAATTGGATTTCAGTTTGTTCCAATAAGTAGCTCTCTGGTCCCAATTGCTGTGCTTTCAGGTCAGAATGCATATTTTGTAAAGGACATGCTTTCACACGGGAACGCAGATGCACGGTAAAGTGAAAAGCTCTGGAAAACCAAAATTGGAATCAATAATTTTTGTCAAAGTCATAGATCCCCATTCTCATTTACTTTCTGCTCAAACTGAAAACTGTATCATGTGGCCACAGGCGCTGCTTTTACACAAGCATTCATCCACATCTTCAAGCACAGAGGCGCACAAGCATTAAGACGGCAGAGGTGCGACTTTAAGTCCCCTCTTTTCTATTCCTTGGAGCAAAAAGTCAGAGCCTGGGTTGAAGCGATAAGTGCACCAGTATACCACCAAGAAAAATGTACACACGCCAACACAAAGAGAATAGTCTCATAGAAAGATTTTCCTATTCACAATAAACAGTAAAAGTAATTTTGCTGAAGCGTTTCTTAGGGGAACACCACTCAGACATAGCCACCAATAATATAATTAAGCTGTACTTCACAATATTGAGAGAAGGGTGAATATTTCTGAGCTTAGAGAGTGGGCCCGAATATCCTTCTTCTGTTTAATGGATCTCCCACTGATTGGCTATATGTGGATCCCCATCAGCACAAAAGCCTTTTTGTACACTGCTATGACATAAATCTATTCAGGTTCTTCATTTAAGTATAGATATAGTCCACCAGATAAAGCTGTTGCAGCTGTTGAATGGTAATACATACAGGAGGTCCTCTAAAATGTATTCATGTTGCTTGAACCTCTTCACATTTAGTCACATTAAATACAACAAACATCAACATATTTCATTCACGTGGGAGGAAAATGATCCAGAAGAGGTCTGGAACCCCAAGCAAACAACCAGAGCAGCAATAAATGGTTAAGACCAAATCACGCACACTCCTGTGTTAAAATTGTCTAGCCCAAGTAGAGACTGAAAACCAATAAAAAAAAAAATAATTGAGAGAACTTGGCAAAGCCAGTAGCGACAAAACCAAAATGATTTGCAGCTGCACATACAGCAAAAGCTGATTTTACAAAGTATTGATTCAGATTAGCTGAATATATATATTATATATATTTATAAAATAATAATAACCATGCATATCTTCTATTACACCATGGCATAGTATGGCATAACAGAATAATTAGTATGAAAAGAGGAGAACAGAAAGAAAGAAAACCATAAGCTACATACTCTTAAATATTAGAGGCGTAAAGAAAGTTAAGAAAACATTTCAATAGTTAAAAAATTACGCATGTGAGTGTGTGCTTCATATGTTTGACTCACAAGTTTCTTCCTCTTATCCTGCTCAGTTGGTGGCTCCTCTTCGTCACTTAGCTTGGGCTCTTCAAAATGGATCATCAGCATGCAGCTGCCAACACAATAATATTCAGCTCCATATTAATAACCACCCATAGACCTGCACAGTAGGAGACAATCTCAGAGCAAGCAGCGTGTGCAAACACAGACGCACAAAAAAGGCTGAACCCTCTGGCATTTGTTTTACACAGCCACAAACGCTATTCATATTGGTTCATCTGCATGCAGAGAAGAACTGCAAGTAAAAACCTTTGTGCTTGGTATAAAGTCTGTGTATGGTCTTTTATTTCCTTTGTGTTCATTTCTTAATTCAGTACTGGGAGCACAGATAAGATTGTGGTGGCATGAATAGGATATTTTGTGACTTTGAACAGCGCCAAGTGATAAGCTGCGATCAGAAAGTCAATAAATTCTGCTTAATGACATTCAAAGGAGGGAAAATAAAAATCTTTCAACCTATAATAGTGTTTACAGAAGATTTCACACATTGATGTAATGAAACTGAGGCTGAATCATAATGCTGTTATGATTAGTCCTTTAAAGCAACTACATCAGTATGTTCACATTGATTGTTGAATTAGAATTGAAGTTGTATCAATAACAATTTGAAGGGGATTCTTTGAGGCTTTTCAGAAAGCCATTAATCAAATCTATAACCCTTTAAAAGCCTTCAAAGCACTCTGCAGTTTTTAAGCTCAAAATTAGGAGTCATTCCAAAAGGAATATACTTGCTCAAACATTGCTTGGCTACATGTGTTTATTTATAAATTGACAGTGTCTTAAAAACAGAGAAAAAATATTCTCGAAAGAGCAAACAAGGCATCAGTGTGTAAATAAATAAGACTTCAGCACTTCCTTCATCTACTTAAAAAGAAAGTTGGTTTTTTAATAGTAATCCTGTACGAATAAAGGAAAGGACTTGATCTATATGTTGTTTTGAAACAGGTTAAATAAATAATCTCCTTAATGCATTGTATTAAATGTAATGTGTCCATTAAATGTAATGTGTCTAGACAACTCAGAGTAATACAAAAACATGTTGGATTCTTGGACTTTATTGCTGCAAAGTGACAAAGGACTGCAACTCCTAATTGGACATAAAATGGCAAATTGTCTCCATCTACTGAAGAGAGCTTTAAGTAAAGTGCATCCATTAATACTTGCTCCACAACAGTGAACCAAAGGAATTTAATGCAATAATGGCAAATAAAAAAAAGCTTCCTTTAAACCTTTTGACCCTTTACCTCATTAGGGCTCTTTGAAGGCAGGAAAAAATGTTTTAAAGTAAAAAGATGGTGAAGAACACCGTTTGTAAGCCCAAAATATCTCTGAATTGGGTGCTCATAATCTCCTAGGTCACAACCGTTAGTCTTAACCTTGAACTATTGGGAAACTAATAAAAGTGGGTAGTGGTAATACAATGTTGTGGGCATTGACTGAGAAGAAAGGCTTGTGAATTAATAACATTTTAGAGGTATTATTTCTGTAATTAGAAGGTAATTATTGCTGCAGAAAAAAAAGAACATTTTCTTTTTCCTCAAAAAATCGTGAAGGTTCTCAGCCCTGGGATATTTTGCAATCCTCATTGATCATTGACTGACCATTGGCCATTGATCATCCTCATTGATTGACCATTGATCAGTCAATCAGAAGTTGTTATCTTGAACATACAAGTGTTATTTTGAACACTTGTATGTTCAAGATAAGTGAATGTGTCACACATAAGCGTTACCAGGTCACAGTAACATCACTCTTTAGTGTGTTCAGTTTTACTGAGTGAAGAACATTGGAAGGTAGCCATTTAATAAAAAAAATATCAAGGGGAAGCACAGATGTTGAAATCTTTAAAAGAAAACTACCATATTTTTCGCACTATAAGGCGCACCTAAAAACCTTTAATTTCCTCAAAAGCCGACAGTGCGCTGTTTAATTTGGAATATTCAACATTTGATTATTTTACTTGAACTGCATGATATACTTGCAAACTGAAATTTTATACCATTTCATCTCACAAAAAATTAGTTAAAAAAAAAAAAAATAAAAAAGCAGGACTTACTCTTTAAAGGTGCCCGATTCTGGATCTTCTGTCATTACATCATGCAATGCTTCCACAGTAATGTTAATGATGCCACAGAATTTGTCCTGGATCACACTGACAACACAGGATAAACGGGATTCATTAGTCGTGACGTCGTTAATGTAACAGCTGTCTGCTTCCCCATGTATTAGTGGGTGTGCTGGTTCAACAAAACACATGCCCAATTTAGAGAAACATCACGACACAGCAAAACCCTCTTTCTGGACACGCTAAAAGTAATAAAAAGCCTAGCAAAAAAATAATTAGATTCTGATTCATAGGAAACTCCTATCACAACAATTTGGCTGTGGATATCAACAACTAGTGTTCAAAATGATTTCAAGGCAGGGGATAATTGAGCATCTAAATCAAAATGTGAGACACATTATTGAAAATGTTTTCTGACATTAATGAGTAAAAACATGTTTCCATTGGAAAAATAATCAACATATTGATGGCAAAAAAATTTCAAACTGCAGAAATAGTCCAAGGGCCTCATAAAACAGGCTTTTGCCGTCTAGCATTATTGTCGATTATGGTGATTTTTCCTGTAATGCAGAAGCCCACGCTGGCAACACACACGACCTGAGCCTGGAGACGACCAGCAATCATTGATGAATTATTTGAGTCATTCTTAAAAAGCAGAGAAACAAAGAAAAGGATTCCATATGTCAAAAAATATGAAAAGATAGAGGGGGAAAAGTACAGAAACAGAGTAAGTATGGGAATGGGCATTGAAACATCAAAGGCTGTCAAGTTCATGAATCTGGAAAGGTGGAACCCAGGCAACGCTGCATAAAGTTCAATGTCTGGCAAAACAGAAACTCAGCATGAAATAGTATTATATCAAGAGTGAACAGATCTGTCCCAGATTTGTTATGGGTGGGAATGATTTCTCAGCAATTACTGAAAAACTGATTTGGGCTAATTGCTCACTTTTCTTTTTGAGTCCTTATAAAATGACTCTTGTTAAAGGTTTAACTTTCCTCTCTGACTTTAACCCAGAATGTTATATACGCTGGTGTTATGACCATATCAATGTTAGCTGCTCCATATTAGTAAAATTAAGGTAATCAAAACTGAAATAGCCATTTTATTTGGCATTGGAGAATATTTAATTTTTATTTATGTTGCTAATACAATGTATGTTAAGAGATAACACGTCATTTTAAATCCTGTTAATTGCCAATTTTACCATCAAGGCTCAACCAGTAGCTGTATGAGAAAGGTCTGGGCGCAGTGTAGGACATCGATCTGCTAGTCAAGTGAGAAAACTGTTGTTTACAGACAATTAATTTAAGTCAGCAACAAAGTATTTTAACAAAATTAGCAACAAGTAACATCAAAACAGAAAGTCAGCTTAGCACCCAAGTAAACATCTGCTTGTGCATAGACTCATAAAGGACTGAGAGGAATGTTTAGTAAAGACTTTCTGTTGGCATATGTGTAGAAGCAGATAGTTGTTCAGAAATAAATTTGAAAACTATGAACATTTGAGGTGAACTGATGTTTGGACATTGTAACTCCATCTTGAAGCAAACAAAACTGTTCAAAAACGCTTGAACTTTTTAGGAAATTTTTAGGTTAAATGCTAAGTACTCTACTGATGTATTCCCATGCAGGAGTATCTGTCTCTCCACAAGCTTTCAGTGTCCCTTTTCAATTTAATCTTGTTTCTCGGCACCACAGATCCCACAGACTGTTTTTTCAAGCATAAATAGAACTACCTTCACATGGGAGGTTTTGATTCTTCCAAAGAAGATGCTCTATTCAACAGACGTGACAGATTTGAAGGCAGATATGTTTGTGTATTTTTATTCTTATTTTCTTTTTTTCTTGTACTTGTATGTATTGAATGCCTGCAGCGTTGTGCGTCATATGCGCTGATTTCTGCTTCAACGTAGAACATGTAGGGGTTGATTTGTTTATCTGAATCGACCGCAACAGTCATTTTACAAGTTATTACATTTCCGAGAGCCTCAGACATTGTGGCAAAAAAAATAACAGATGACTCATCATTCCACCACATTCTGGTCTAGGTGTAATTAGTTGATGTTGGGATGTATGGGGTTCTTCTGAATCTGTTGAAGGAATTTAAAAAGGTTTTCATAGGAAATGGACGCTTAAGTTAAGCAAGAATCCGGTGCTTGACGTATTGCGGAAAATAAGACAATAACTCATCAAATGTAAATACCTGTGCTATTGTTTTCCATAAATGTTTAGCTTGTAAAAAAATCTATTACTTAGCAAGATTGAGGTAAACTAACATTAACCTATGAAGGATAGATACACAACATTGACTAAAATAAGATCAAAGGGGGAAAAAGCAGGATAAGGGAAATTATAGACAAGATATGGACTTCTTCAATTTTAGTTTAAACTGTACTTGAGATAGTTGATTTTCCATGCAGCACTTAACCCGTCTGAGCTGTCATAATCAATTGCTGCTGCGCACCAAGCATGGGGGTGTAACAAAGGATTTCATGCCTGCCTGTGCCTATGATTACCATATCTGGTTAGCAGAACACTGAGCTTCCCTAAATCTTGATAAAAACAAACTGCCAGTTGGGGCATCAAACAAAAAGTTGAACTTCAAACAGCACAAAGAATTGTTTGTACCGTTTTTTTGTATAAGTTTTACTAAAACAATAAATTGAGAACTTCTTTCAGAGCAAGTACATACATACTTTACAATGCACCTTGCTCCTCCTGTCAAGGAATGCAAATAAATTGCAGCTCATTTTAGGACACTATACCTCAACTCAAATTGCAGGACGACCAGATCATCTCTTTTGTTTCTTTGCACGTCACTGACATTTCTGCTCAGCAATCAGCACCCACAAGAACAATTCTCTGCTACTAAATACATATTTAACCTCCAGCGCTGGGGAGTGTGTTGTTTTGATTTTTCAACAGCTGCTTCACAGGAAATGTTCTAAAACCGTAGTATATCCATTAAAAGTTTCGGCAAAAGAGGGCATGACTTTTAAGTGTATGTGAGTATTTATACGTTTGCTCTTAACTGGTGAGTGACAGATGTTGGCCAGATGGTGTTGACTCACAGCACAATAATCCAGCACACTTGAGACTTTTGGCTCAGTGCATATTTGCATTTTTCACCTCCCTTACTAAAACATTTGGTATTAAAATCTAAAGAGAGATTTGAATTAAACTTATGGTGGTAGACGTGTGTGTAATTCTCTGAAAATAACACCAGAACTCCTGAATTCATGACATTTATGGAAACGGTACTGATAATATGTACCATTTGTGTTAAGGTATTTATCCAGGTTAGGGTGATTACATTGGAATACCTTGCCAAGTGTTTCTTTATTTTAGCAGCTGACAGTATTTAGAAGAAAGTAACTCAAAACCACATGGTCATTCATCAGGGGAAATAGACATTTTTCTTTACCTGTTGTCAGATGGGAGAAGAGACAAAAGAGCCAAAGATGACAATTTCCTCCTCTCAGGCTGAGTGATGTTGTCCATGCGATCCACCCACATCTCAATCATACTCCCCAACAATTGGTCCATCTATAAATTAGAGCAAAGATATACAAGCTCGGCAAAAGTAATCACACCTTGTTGCAACCATAAATGTCCAACAATTTTTTTTTGTTCAACCAACTGCCTTCTGCTTAATATATCATCTGAAAATTTAGTGTATGATAACACTGCTCAGTTTAAACAAAGAGGCACCTAACATCTGCAGAGACCCACATCTTGGGTGAAAAATATTTTGATAGGCAACTAGTGTTTAACTCTACATATCAGGTATTTATGTAATGCAAAAAAAGTCATTGTTTTACAAAGCTTTACAAACTCCTATTTGAAATGTGTTACAAACCAGGTAGGAGGACACAGCGCAGGTGGTATTGAACATTGTGAGACACATAAGAAAAAGTTGACCTTCTTGGCCGACCTGCAATGTGTGTGTAGAGGAAAAGCCATTATGTGTATGCCACAATAAAACTTGATGGTGGTGGTGGCAGCATTATGGTGTGGGGATGATTCTCTATCATAATCAGAGTTGATAAAAAGATGAATGGAGCTAAATGCAACTCTCCAAGAATGGTTGTTCATAAATGCTGGGTGTGATTACTTTCATAAGCTCCTGTTATTTAACTTTTTATCTCGTTTTTATTTTTGCAGACATCTTGTTTGGTCTTATTAATCATTTACTTGCTTTGTCTTGTTTCTTTAAGCCTTTTTTGAAAAACAGCTTGATATTATTTCTTCTCAGTCCTTCACTTTTCTACCTGCCAAAAGTGCATAACATCTTGATCATTGTAATTGTTCAATCCATAATTAAAAAAACAAAGGTTATAGAGAAATTAAAGAAGAAAGCACATAGAGGACATTAACAAAGAATTAAAAGACAAATGAGTGTTTCAACTTTATTCTATTGCAGAATATACTACCATCATACAAGTGCCAGCAAAAATAACCATCCTTCTCCTTTCATGTACAAATTGAGTTCTCAATTGGTGCACATCAAGTATAAAAGGGCTGCTAGAATGGAAAACGTTGGCTTAATTAGTTATTTGGTAACAGAGTGAGATGTTTCACGATCGAAATCGTCTCAGAGTGACCCAACAGTGGATCACATCTGTCTGCGACAGACAAGCTGATCCGTAGCCCCACCCACCGTCCACTATCACGGAAAATCTACCCCTCTCAACTCATTCTCGCATTCTTCCCATGTGAAAACAACAGCAAAGTTCCCTGAGCACATTCAGGCTGGCTTATCTCTGTTTAACTGTTGTTAGTCATTCTATATGCAGTACCACGACAGAGCTGGGTAAGAGCTTCGAGGACTCTTCCTCCACCACATCTGCCTAGCACTTAGAGGCTCGCAGCTGATGGTCACGTCCCCTTGTGCGACATCCATAGTGAAACACCAAGCGAAGTTAGAAAAATAACTTATTTTGCAATGTTTATTTTGCAAGCTTCAAATGCTGCTATAAGGACAAGTGTAATTTTAGAAATATATTTTTTTATGATGGAAAAAGAAAAGTCAAGATGTCAAGGATTAAAACATTCCCCATTTCTAATTCTCGTGGTCATTACTTCACCCTCAACCTAAAAGATTTCCTTTTAACAGCCACTTTGTCTCTCAGACAAAATGTTGCCGAGTTGATAGAGAAGAAGGGCTGACATTAGCCTCACCTCCTGGTTGCATTCAGAGGCCATTTGTGAGAGCAAAGAGGAGAAGAAGCTAAAGTTCTGGAGCAGGACACGACCCATGATGCCAAGGTAGGTGGACATCACAACAGGATAACGCTGCAAATCACAAACGCCCAAACATACACGCACGCACGCACGCACGCACGCACACGCGCACACACACACACACACACACACACACACACACACACACACACACACACACACACACACACACACACACAC
>CAEGAF010012212.1:0-19930 GCA_903067075.1 Micropoecilia bifurca
AAAAATAAATAAATAATAATTATGTGATCGGTATCGGGGATCGGAATCGGCGATCGGCCTTCAGGGGTGATCGGTATCGGGATCGGCAGGAAAAAACCTGATCAGCACATCCCTAATTTATATTGTATTAATTAAAAGCCTAAAGTTACCTTTATAAATCTACAATTGGTTAAGCAAAAAAAATATTAACATTTTTGGGGCATTGTCATGGATTTCACTGAGGACCTAATCAAAGGTTTTGTTTGAGTGATCATTAGTCTTTCAGGGGTTATTATGATTTTTGAGCAAATTAATTAGATCAAAAATTACTAGCTGTGTAGTAGCATCATGAAAAACATCTGACTTTAGTTGTTTGTTTTTTTTACACACCTCTGTCTTTTGATGCTACTGCTGCAATGTTTCTAGAAGATCTACACCTACTTTATTATCAGCTTGAGCAGACAGCTTCCTTCTTTGAATTCCATAATGTGATTCATGAATCATCTGACAACCAGCTGCCAGGTGCACATGACTTAGTACATATCTTGCCTGAACAAACACAATGCTTCATTAGCTTGTTTTATCTATTCTTCTTTCAAGTCCCAAAATGGCAAGAAAAAAAGAGAGTAAAACATTTAGCAACTCAAAGTCATATTAAGGAAGTGATATCTTCTCATGTGCTAAATCCCTAAAAAAACATTAATATGTGAAAAACCTTCATCTGATTCACACAAAGCCTGAGGGTGAGGTGCCTGCCGTTTTTAGTGAGTAAATCCTCAGAACAAGGAAGGAATTGCTTTTTTCACCACCATCTGTGCAAAAAAAGTGAAACTGGACACCTTTCATGAAACATAATACTCCTCTATAACAAAAAAAACAAAACAAAAAAAAACAACTGGATGACATGGTCTGCTTCACTTCACTATTGAGTGCACAAATCTCTAAGATCAATAAAGAGATTAGGTGCTGACTAACAGTGCCTGTCACTACTGAGGTTTTTAGGGCACATAAAAGTTTGAACCAGGAAGCCTGGGAATAATCCACATCCGGGACCTGTCATGTTAATGGATTCATTGCAGCCTCCAAAGTTGTTTGTCTTTCAGCCACGATGCTGCTCATGCCGTGAGGGCAGGCTCTTCTGTAAACACAGCTCAAATTTATGGATCATATTTCAAAATCTCATGGATTACCACAATATAAATGACGCCCATTCTTCAGTAAGAAAATGCAGCTCGCCGGTCTGGAAAATAGAAGCAAGCATCCCTTTATTTCATCAGCTCTGGGCTATTGCACTCTGATTTTTTTCCCCCTCCTGCTAGGGATCTGTAAGTCCAGAGGCAGGGCAAGAAAAAAAACATATACATATATATATATATATATACACACACACACACACACACACACACACACCCTCCAGCAGCTTCACCTTAAATTTGGAACTCAATATAAGATCTAAGAGTTTTGTAGAGCTAAATGAGGCCTGAGCTCCAGTTACATCATTGACTCTGTGACCTCCCACTCACTTACTTGCATGGTAATTATTTAATATAAAATAGACCAAAAAAAGTTCCCTGCAAAATCATTTTATGCAAACAGAAGTCCCGGGGTCACATTTTGAATCTAAATCTTTAAAACAGTCACAACTTAGCTGAGGGGTTGTCCAGTGGTCTCCATGCGTGTCCGCACTGGAAGCTAAATTAATACTTTCCTGATAGGACTACGTTCCCAGGGAGAGGTCAGAGAGAGGATATTATGTAGATTACTTGTACTGCGGGGAAAATAAATATTTTATATGCTGGTTATTGTTATTGTTTACAAGGAACTTAAAGGTTTGGGATCTTTTGGGTGTGGATGCTCACACTAATCGTCCAGAAACAGGAATTAGTTTTTCTCTGTTGGCTCTGACCTGCAATAACAAGTTAAACACTGAAACATATGATTTTCCCCTCCCCTCTTCATTAATGTTCATAGACCGAATTGAATGTTAAATATATCCAGTTTTAAACTTTTATATTTGCATAATATTTGGCGGTCAACTTGTGCAAAACAGTATTATTTTTTTTAATGTTATCTATGAATATGTGAAGAATCTGATATGTAGTTAAAATGTTTACAGGCATTATCTGTGGCAAAACTAAATTTGTACTTGTAAAATTTGTGCAACATTTTTAAATATAAACTATTTTTAGACTTGAACATTTTTCAAAATTTTAAACATCTCCACTTTTAATTTTTTGTGTACTTAGTTTAGCCAATCCTGTTTTATTATTTCATTTTATTTATCTTATGTTTATTTATTATAATATACTTTCAATGTAAATAACCATTTTTCTTTCATTTCTACATTTTTATGGCTATATATAAAATCCAGCTCAAGAATTCCATTTTAAAATATGCAAAATATCTGATCTTATAAACTAAAAAATGTCATATAATACAGTAGAAATCCCCATAAACTGAGTGCATAGTGCATTTAGTTAATGGACTTTGCTAAAGTGAAATTAGGCTAAATCTACTTATCCAAATCACATATCTCACATGTCCAAGATTATAATAATTTCTTTCTTGTGTCATCCTCAAACTATCATCTCAGGATCTTCGATAATTATCTGCCTACCATCATTACAAAACCTCAACCATTACCACCTTAAACAGAAACAGGTTCATTGCACATTAATGCTTCTAGATAATAACCAGTACTATGATGTGCTACTCAACAGGGGTGAATCAATAAAAAGAATCAGATTAAAGATTTGAACATTTCTGGCATGTCTGCCACTTTTCATTCCACAAATCAAGTCTGTCAGTTTAGAGATGTATCTAAATAAGCCAGAGTTTCAGTGCTGCAAGTTGGAAAATTGGCAGAGCCTTTGAATTTTTTTAAATGTCAGAACCATTAACTTAATCTAGTTGTGGACGTTAACACTGACGAATGAGCTCTGTTGACTATGTGGAATAAAAAGGGGAACGATGACAGGCTGCCTTGGTGGACAACAAAAGAAACGTAGGCTGGTGTGAAATGACAGTAATGTTGTTATTTGCACTTTCTCACTTCTCTTCTTAACACGGACATACATATTGTTATTATTAGAGTTAGACAGGGTGCTTTGTTAAATCCATTTGTGTTAAGATTTGACAATTATCTAAATTCTGTAATTTAAAAAGGGCACCAAAAAAGGCAATCTGACCTTTTGTGGATTTTGTGATGTCTGGACTCTAAAAAAAGTGGGTAAATAACAATCGCAAGGGGAGTTATGGAAATCTGCTGTGTTTTAAAAAGCATAAACAAACATTTAAAAAAACCCTCCGGTAGGAATCCACTTACTCTATGGGTATTGATTCTGTTTTTCTCTCGCTGTCATGAAGATATAAGTCACTAAAGACACAGTTGTGACAATGTAGCGACTTGTTTTAAATGGACCCACCCAGGAAGAAATTCCATTAAGAGACACATAAGCAAAAAGGGGAAAGAAATCTGCTAATTCAATTAAGTTTCCAGTTTTTTATCTGCATGTTAAGTCAGTACAAAGTGGGCACTTTGTACTGACTTAAGTCAGTACAAAGTGGGCACTTTAGTACAAAGTGTGCACTTTGTACTAGAGAAAATCTGGAAAAAACATAATGACACCTGTTTAAATAGGTTTAACAGGCAAAAACATAGAAAACCAGGAGGGGGGCAAATGCTTTTTACGGCCCTGTTTTTATATTTGGCACTAAACGTCTATATGAAGTCTATTGCATCAAACCAACAACTGCACCAGGCAATGGACACTGCACATTGAAACTGATTAGCAAGTTAGCATATTAACAAAAATGAACTTCGGATCACTGCGTGCTGCAATGAGATCACATCATGTTGTGATTAGAGACCAAGTGAACCCATTCGACCTCTGTGGCTTCTAGGCAGCCATCTATTATATCAGCCATTCACGCTTAAAGCCTTCATGAGCTCATTGGGATATGAAACCAGTGAAGCTCACTCAGAGCTACAGCATTTAATTTACGTGAGCCAGCTTGCTGCTGGTTGGATCATAATGTGCATTGTGTAACAACAATAATGTTTCCCAGGGAACAGAACAAGAATGGGCTTTTTCCATCTGGTTTGAAGTTGTGTTGCTTCTTCCCCTCTCTGTCTGCTTTTTTCCTTGACTTTATTGGAGAAATGCAAAGAATCGCAGGACAATAAACAATAGCTCAAAGTTTCAAAGTGGCTTGAAAACCTATTATTATCATTATTAATTATTATTTTGATTAATATCTTGAGAGAAATTAATCATTCGTAATTTATCAGACATTTGTTCCTATTTGGTAACAGTGATGATGATGATTCTTTAATTAACTTACCAGTTAGATGATATTCTTGTTTAACAGTCTTGTATTACATTTTATTAACCTTACGGAAGTGTGTCAGTACAGACTAAACTATGCTTTCCTCTTATTTCCATGCAAATAAGATCAATGTTACAATGTCAAAGTAAAAATAGACCAGGGAAATTATTAACATTTGCTGTAAAGATCAATTCAGCTTTTAATTAGCCTTTGTGCTTTGTCTCTTGGTGCCATTTCCTGTTTTTTTTCCTTTTCTATTGTATTAGACTCTCAACTTACAACCAGCATGATCCACCTGCACAAAGCAAACATACCTAATAATTTAATTAGTGATATATATGCATAGTTAAGCCCAACTTTATTCATACCCCTTGGTTTAAAATTATTTTAAAGCTTGTTTCTGAAAGGTAAAAGGACAAGTCTAAATCTATAGTCTATGAGATTGAAAGGTCTCCTTCCCTGTAGCCCATCACCAAGAGACAGCATCTGCGTCGTGCAGCAAAACTCAGGTGTCCTGGATAATCTGTGACTTCTGATGATTGGGGAATGAGAGATCGGTTTAAGTTGTTGAGCTTAAAGTCAAGAAAAAGGTTTTTGTAAAATTTAGCAAAAGGACAAGAATGCATTATCCTTCTCATTGACTAACCTTCTCTTTTTAAAGATAATTTAAAGCTCTTTTTGTTGTTTTTGCATAAACTTCCCAAATGTTTGTTTGTGACAAATGGAAGTTTACACTTTTGGTTAATTGCTCAACAAAACACAGTTTAATGATGAGCCTGCCAAAAAAAAAGAAAGAAAAGAAAAAAACAGAGGCTCTCACCTTCCTCCAGCTCAGTGAGCTGAATATGTATGAACACTATGCCATTTAATCTTTAAAAGCTAATTTAACAAGGCCCTACTCTTGTTATTTTTGGTTAATGGAGTATTGTTTTCTAGCGAGTCAAAGTCAATAGAAGTCTGAGTTAAAGAGCCATTATGAGGGATTTAATTAACAAACGTTGAGCTCTGACCTTGTGTCAGTGTCTGTTATGACACTAATGTGTCGATAAATGACACTGGATGCCACGGGAAGCTGAAAACGTATTTTCTGTATAATCCACCTCGATGTGTCTGACCAGTAGAGATAACATCACACGAAGGGAAATTAATTAACTTTCAATGATAAACCCAGAGCTTTGCGAATGGAAACCACAGTTCCCACGTTTGCTGTGTGCTCAGTCACACAACTCATTATCTTGTTTATCTCGCCAGTCTGTACATGTTGGTAGGTTTTTAGTGAAGGGTTTCGCCACGAATGGAGTTCGCCCTCCTTTTCTCCCCATCGTAAACTACTGAGTTGGTATGCTCTGTTGGAAACCAGATAATTACAGCTCAAAATCTGACCCTATGTGCTCCGTCCACTCCTGTCACATTCTAAAAGAAAGATACTTTGCACACTTTCTGCCCATCTTGTTTGAAGAAAAAAAACTAAAAGGCTATTTTCTCAACTGATTTATGGATTTCTAATAAAAAGTAGGAATAATGTTGGAGAGATGTGCATTAGTGATTTCAACACAATGAAAATATTGTGATGGATTTCTTGCACAATTTGAAGTAACTTGTTTTTGTCTAATTCCCTACAGTATGTCATAACTGCACTATGTGCTTTTATTTCACTTTCCATTAGCAATCAGGCATTAAGCCAAAGCATTTTACGGTGTCTGCAGTAACTCTGACTGATGGCGCACTTTGTGCTAAAGTAACATTTTCACTTAAAAAGACAGCATAAATGTTGCAGTGTGTTTCTCTCCTCTGCACATTTGTCATGCTTTGTACAGACACAAACATTTATAGAAATCCCATTTGGTATCAAAAATACTAAACCCAAAAGTACAACAATCTGCCAACTTAAAACTATTTGAATGAGTCACATTTCTGGCATTGGCTTGCAACAAGTATCTCTTTATCCCAAGATTTTTATAGTGGTAAAATTGACTTTCTGCATGCAAACTTTTTTTTTTCTTTTTGCTTTGATATTAATGTCTTAAACAACATAACTTTGAAAAAAAAATACAGCTTTCATGAGGTTAATCTTAAAACGATGATTTCTAAAGTACTATAATCCAGCTTCAGACACCAGTGACCACAGCATTTTTGTTACATCTCAAAGATGTCCACCCCCAAGTATGGCCTATTCAGAAAATAACTATTCATAACAACAATCTGGTTCAAACAAATCTTGCTTTTTAAAATAAGTTACACATGAATAAAATATTATTTTTGATACACCAAGACAACAACAAAAAATTATCCAATGGCTTTGACCAGAAATCTTATTCAACTACTTCTCACAATAATTCTGCCAATTTGTTATGTAAAACACACAGAAATAAAAGTCAAAGAATCAAAAACCAGCACCAAGATCATTCGCTAACTAATGCAGATTATTCACATGAAGTAGCTGAAGCAAGTTTCCCAAATGTAATAAGAACAACAAAATTTGGAATGACAGCATAATGACACTTTCAAAACAATCATAATTACAAAGTCAGACAGTTTTGACTGAGTGCTATTATTAAACATAAACCCCGTCACTGTCTTGATTTGATGGAAAATGCTTTGCAGTTATCGGAATAATAAAAATAGGATGATTCTTGAAACTATGTTAGGATTATTAAACAAGATGCAGAAACTGAAGGAGTCTGTCTTGGTGTCTATCAGGGGAAGTAATCCTCTTCATGTAACAGCAGTGAGATCAACAAGCAGACAGGATCTCAACAGTGCAGAGTTACACACGTCCAAATGTGACAGGAAACTTTTCCTGTTCGTAAGAGGTCACTCAAAGGAAGCGTCTGCCAAGCAGCAAACATCACGACTCACTGAGCATATAAGAGGAGTTTCCCCCACAAAAAAACTAGCAACTCCACTGCAGCGAGATTCCAGAACGTGATCAGAAAAAAAGGAGATAATAATATAATGACACCTGCAAGATGTTGCAACTTCAATGCAATCCATAAAAGATCTCTTCAAATTATACTGATGGGGGAAAAAAAAGGAACATGCAATCACAAAATTACCCAAGAGAGAGACAAGTGAAAGTACAATAGTCTTATTTTCAGTAGAACTGCAAAATCTGTTGCTGGTTTCCATTTCTCTCCCCCGAATTTCCAAGTTAGGCTGTTTTACTTCTTACCAAACAACAACATCCATAGGGCAATTTCTAGTTGGATAATAAATCACCCACACCCCAGAGACATTCAAACATGCATTCATGATGGATAGCCGGGCTGTTAAAATGTGAAAAGGCAGAGTAAGAATGGAGAGCATTCAGAGTCACAGTGCCAGGAGGCCTTTCGCCAAAATGAAAGTACGAGCTATCATGAAAAATAAACTTTAGGGTAATAGGTAATGAAAAACTTTGTTGCTCCAGGTAGAAACAATGATGGACTGAAGAGATCACAGAAAAACTTGGCTTTACAAAATGTAGACAGACAAAGGAAAAAAAGGGGGACAGAGTACACAGGTTGTTATGAGGAAGCAGAAGATTCCAGAAAAACAACATAAGCAGCAATGCATGACATTAGCGAGGAAAAAAGAAGACATGTCAAGAAGAGATCAAATATAAGCATCATAACAGCGGTTATGAGCTATTAAGAAGGCTTGAGGTGATTATGTTGTTGTAACATCTGAGTGGGATAGACAAGTATTGGGATCTGCATTGCAGGATGGGAGGGAGAGAAGAGGGGGGGTGGCGTTGTTGGAGCGGAAAGGCAGAGAAAGCATCTTCTCTTGTGAGGTAAATTGTCTGTGACCGGTTTGCGTGTCCATCATCTCTCTCCGCGGTCTAATTACTGCTGGTTCCACCTGACTACGCCGCTCCCTCCTCCTCCTCAGTGCACAGCAGCAGTGACATACGACCACAACGAGATTCAGAGAGGAAAAGTTAGTCTTTTCTTCTTTGACTAATTTTTCACGCCAAGGTGCAGAAAAATAAGTTCAGATATTTAGTTGCTCTAAGATCCTCCAGATATTCACACGTTTTGAAACAACACTGCTACCCCAATGGTCCATAAATCCAAAGCATTTAAATGGGATTGGCGGTAATAATCTTAGTCTTACTTTGCATCTTCCTAATTGTTTACTGCTTGAAGCAAGTAATGTTTCAGCTCTGCAGATATGTAGTGTACATAATTTAATTTATCCACTGATTTTTATTTTTGAACATGTTGAGAACTTCCATGAGCATTTTACCTTCAGGATGTTAAAGCTACTTAAGTTCAGGCTTGGTCTTAATATTGTTTAATCTTATGCTACAACATTAAAAATATTGCGTTGTTCAATGAATATGAATATGGTGACAGGTTTGGATAATTAGCAAAGCTTTTTTCTACATTTACAAGAACAATTGGATGGCTCGGCATGCTTTAAGCAATCAAAATGATTTCCACAATAGTTTTTAACTCAACTTTTTTTTTCATAGGTCATGCAACTTTAATTCTAAAAGAAAATATATTGTCATATGACACAAGTTATTTGCCCAGAAGAATAATACCAGAAATTTATTGCATCCTGCACATACTTATTGAGTTTTTCATCAGCAAGTCCTAATTCTAATAGCTCATTATTACATTGATATGTAATAATCAACTAAAAACTGAACGTACATATTGAAGGATTAACAAGACACCAAAGAAAACTTGGTGTCTTACAGCTTGGATGTAAGAAAGGCCTCCCTTTTGCATATTCCTTTTCAAACATTCAGAAAAAAAAGTACTGTGAACTTACAGAACTGCTCTTCAGATATGACACAGTGAAAAGCCCTTATCTTAGCATCTAATAAAAGTGACTCTCCTCTCTCCTGCTGCAGAAACCTGAATAATAGAAACGCGAGTCTCTCTTCATCAGGCAACGCATTTCATCTCTTGCTTCAACCCCGCAGCCGATCTTAATGCTATCTGTCAGGATTATTCAAAATAAATTATGGAAAAAAATACAGATGAATACAGAGGCTTTGACTTGTGAAGCCTTTGAAGCGCTGAGGCCGACCATGAGGACATAAAAGATCATTACCAATGCTGCTTTTCGATGTTTAGGACCCCCATGGTAACATATGCAGGAAGGTTGGACAGAGTCTCCAACAGACCAAGCCAGTAATAGCGACACCTACTTTCATATAAGACTGTAAACAAGAGGTAATTACAACAGCTTTTTAAACTTGAAGTCTAATTGCACAACAGGGGATCATACTGAGAGTAACGGTGTCCTCAGTGGGCTCATTACTAAGAGAAGGTGATCATGTGAGCAGCCCACCAAACCCCATACACTTCAGATGAATGACAAGTGGTCCACATCAAAATGCACGGCGAGCCTTTGTTTGACATTTGAGGCTTTGGCAGTCCCACTTCAAAATAATCATCCAATTACAAAACCTGACAGCTTTGACTGAGTGCCTTTATTCTAACACCAAAAACTGCCTTGCAAAATTAGCTAACAGCAACAATTTAATAATATAAGAAGAACGAGTGCTGTTCTTCTTATAAACTTCATTTGGTCAAAGTGTCTTTTCAGCTATCAGCGTAACACAAGTAGGACGATCCTGGGAAATTATGTTGAGATGAATGAAACAGAGGCAGAAACTGAAGGAATCTTGTATCTAAAACCAAGAATCATTGGTTTTAGATACCAAGACAGGTTTTAGATACCCGTCTTGGTATCTAAAACCAAGACAGGGTTTGAAAGAAATCTATCACCCTCTTCAAGTAACAGCAGGCTGATTAGTAAGCAGACAGGCTTCCCGACTATGCAGTTACACACACATCCACCTGGAGAAACCTTTGCGACGGGAAACTTTTTCCGCTGCTTTAACAATTGATCATCCAGGGTTTTCCACAATAAGCGCCAGCTAAGCAGCGAACATCACAACCCACCGAGCCAGGCTTTACTCACGGAGCACAAAAGAGTAGTTTCACCCACGGAATAAAAAAAAATAAAAGGAGCACCTCTAAGCAGCATGGTGTCACTTCAAATACCAGCTAAGACCTTTCCAAAAGAGAGAGGATTGAAAGCTACTTTAAGAGGAGGAAATCCATTAAGGAAGTTACAGTGATGACACAGCAGTCATTCTCGGTAAAGCTGCAAAAAAGGAAAACGGTCTATAAACATTGTGTTTAGAAGCACCGCTCTTAATAGTGCAACAGTTGGTGCTGACAAGCACGACTAATGTAGATCGTTTTGTTACGACGATGACAGTTCCATTACAGTGCATTGCAAAAGTATTTTTGTGTCTTAAAGCAGCCGTATGTAAATTTTGCAAAAAATATGTTTTTGCATATTTGTTAAAACTGTCACTGTGTTGTGACAGTATGAGATAAATAATGTGTGAAAAGATCTAGCTCCTCCACCTCCTCCTGGCGTTCCTATTGCCATATGTGCAGAAATACAGCCAGTCAGAAACAACCAATCAACCAATCAGAGCCAGGAGAAAGGCCTTAGCATTGTCAATCATCCTCATATACACGCTGCTCGATGTGCAAAAGACAGAGAAACAACTCACCAGGGAAAACTGTTTCTCAGCCCTCATCGGTAGCTATGCTAACACGCCTGAGCATTCATGGCAGGCTTCTTTGGGAGGAACTAGAAGAGAATGATTTGTCTTCATAGGTTATCTGGCCCATGTTCTACTGTCAGCGTATAGCGACAGCTTCCACAAATATGTAAAAATTTCACTTTTATAAAAGTAACGTACTGCGGCTTTATGCTGTGCAATTCCTTTGTAGGTCTTGTTTTCTTTTTGGAGTTGATGACAAGCTGGAAGGTGGATGTCTTCCTTCTCTTCTGTGTATTGGAGGTTTAGTAGCTTTTTATCTTATGCCTTTGATGGAGAAGTATCCCCCAAAGCATGATGCTGCCACCACCATGTGCCACTACAGCGTACAGATTGTGTATCCAGGTCAATGCGATGTACATTTTTATATTACACATAGGCCTTTGCACTTGTTTTTATGTCTCCTTTCTAGCTTCTAAGAAACTGTAAAGAGCACTTCCTCTACTTCCTTTCAATGATGGCATTCTTCTTGTTAAAGGCCATATTTGTAGAATCCATAATTAACATGTAAACAGATTTTTTCACCTGAGATGTGTCTCTTAGCAGCTCCTACAGATTTACCACTTATCTCTTGGCTACTTCTCCTATTAATGGTCTTGTAGCCCAACTTGACACATGTTGTGTTAACACATCAGAACTGAGTATTCTGATGTGTTCACAGCTTAAAATATGGTTTCATAACCTAACCCTGACTTAAATTTATCTAAAACCTTTTCTCCTAAATGTGTCTGGTGTTTTTTTGGGGGCGGTCTTCTTTGTTCATTAATATTCCTTTTCACATCTTTGAAGCATTCATAAGACAGATTGAGTTGCGCTTTGATTAAATTACATCCAAGTGGAAATCAATGCAGTGGATTTCATTTTTATGTATCCCAGTAAATAAACGAATTTACACATTTTTGCTTGTAGAAATATTTTTGAAGCTATATGTCATTTTCTTTCACTTTGCAATTGCTCTACCACATAAAATCACCCCAAAATCTACTGAAGTTTATAGTTGTAGGGTACATGAGCTGGTCATGAAGGACACAGCGGGCAGGTCAGGATGGCATTTCATGTATTTTTAGTTGGTCTGTCACATGAAATTCAAATAAAAGGCACTTAAATCTGTGACTGTAACACAACAAAACATGGAAAAGTTCAAAGGGTGTGAATAATTTTGAATGTGAATAAAAGACGCAGTAACCGCAGCTCGCTGGTTTTGAACAATCATAAACACAAAGCAAAACAACATCGGCTTAGTTTTACTTCTGCCTGCTTGAATCCCATTTAAACTCTCGCAGCATTATGTAAAATGTCAAGAAAAGGACCTCAGATCGGGAGAAAACAAACCTGTCAGGCATGTCATGGCACAGTTATGTCGTGCAGCAGCTCAAATTAATTCAAGCAGATATGGATTCGTTAAAAAAGATTCTGCTGCTGGTGTCATCTAGCAAGACTAGAACCCGCTGACAAAGAGCTGTCAGTTTTAACATGCATGGCTTTTAATTTAGTTTGCAACAGAATTTGGTAGAGCAGACGTTTCCTGCAGCAAGACTGTGATTTCACACACTTCTTCTTTGCTTTTTTCTCTTTTGTTGTTTTTTTTTAATGTTTCCTTCTACCATCAGCTGTCCTAAACATTTCCCAAAGTTCTGATTGGATGTGTTCCTCTCAAAAAATAAAAAAAATAAAATAAAGTTGAATGTTGAGAAAGAAAATACAACATTCAACTTTACAAGGTTTTGGCTGCAGTTATAATGAAATATATCTCAGCATCAGCAATTAATCAACTCTTCATTATTCCACTCGATCACAGTGGAAAATACAGAGAAATGTTTTTATGCTCACCCCTCCCGTTTCTTCACAAGGACACATTCATAAGCGCGGCTCACTTAGCGTTACTGGTTTTTGAATCATGTTGCTTCAGTAAAATAATTAACACCATGCCACTGCAAATGTTTCTCGGTCAGCGGCCGCACAGAGGTGGCTGTCAGAACCGGCATCAGATCAAAGCTCATTGTCTCGGCTTTTCTCTCCACTGGCAGCAGGTGCGGCTGCGAAATCGACCAGACACCATTCACTGCAGCAGGTCACGTCGGAAAAGTGATTTTCTATTTTTGTGGAGGGGATCCTAAAGCAGAGAAGACCGGAGTGCAAAAACAGACGTTTACAGCATGAGCAGGGTGTATCTGGAGAAACCAAAAAAAAAAAAAAGGAATGGTTTGTTTCATTGACAGTAACCTGAAGTGAATGGAATGAGGCTCGCTAAAGCAGGCTTTATTATAATGGAAAATTCATCTGTCTTGCAACCAATCTATGTAACCTGATTATATTTATCTAGATCTGCAGCGACTATCACAGGCTGGGTCATTAGAAGGAAATTTGCGAAAGGTCGGGAAACGTCATAAGTGAGGTCAAACTCCATCCCTGTAAAGGAGGAAGCTAGAAGATTAAACACCCATTTATTTTCTAGTTTGAAGAAACTGACGATGTCATGCACATGTTCCTGAAATGTAAATCATTACTTCTCTATATAGCAGTGGAAACTTGTTTATGTCTAAGTTTCTGCATCCTACAGAACTTCTCTAATGGTGTGTTTAATTTGTAATTGGAAGTAGGAATTACTGGACTTTGACTTAAAAAACAAATCACCCACAATTAAATAAACTTCAAAAAGGTGTGAGTTCCCCAAATCCAGCATAGCTGTCAAAGTCAAAGAATTATCAGTTGTTGTTTTTTATTTGGCTTGTTTTGTTGCTCTGATTATTTGTATCACATTTAAATACTGGAACCGATAGTAACACACATTCTACAGAATTTAGAAATATCACAGGAGATGAGGTTTCAAGACATTAGAATGTCAACATGTTTCTAGTTATTCACAAATTATCTGCACTGTCATCAGATGAGAACTGGATTAGTATATCTTGAACAGTTCCTTGAAAACATAGCTTTATGGTAATAAAGCATTTAATCAATTTGTAAAAATGCATAATTAACTTCTTTTTTTTGGCATTAAGACCACTACAGATTGAAACAGGCAGAAAAAACACATTTTACTAGTCAAACCTGCACATATTCATTCAGCACCAGAAGCCGATTCTTTAAAACCTTTGTGAAACTTTGATGAACGTACAAAAAAGAGAAAAAATGTACATGCATATGCATTTAAGCTGGCGTTGCTAATATTACTTAACCAGATCACTGACAGTCCAACTGGTTATGTGGTCAGTTGAGAACAAATTACATGCGTCATCTTATCAGAGGTTCAAGGCACGCTTACATTTAATAAAAATATGCAGATTCAATCAACTAGTAGCAGAGTGATCAAGGCATAGTCATTAAAATCTAAAGATAGATGCAAACTATTGCTTGTATGCTTTGTCATTCACTGCCTTATAAAGATGCATAATTTCAAGTAAATTACACTATCTTTAATTTTTTTAGGCATTTGACCATGTGAGATTTACAATAATCAGCTGAGCCATGTATTATTTCTGGTTATGCATCAGAACTTGCATCATATAATGCTATACTACTATATAATGAATATACGGAGCTCACTAATCCTGTACCAATAATAACATAACTTAATCTAAAATCTACAGTATGCAGATGCTGTTTCTGCACTAAAACAGGTTTTTGCATCTCCATATACTGAACTGCTCAACAGCTCAACCCAATATTTGCTGAACAGCACAACCCAATATTTGATTTATTTTCCATATGAATGTATAAGGAAACATAAATATAAAAAGAAAGAAAGAAAAACCTCTTATTGTCCAACACCAAATTCTTTACCCTTCATTCAAATACAAAAGGCAGTTGCATGAGAGTGAAACACTTGCTTTATTGGTGAGAAAGAACTTGATGTTCTACAAAACATTTAATTTTTTCATGCTTAGTCTGGTTTAACACGTTTTTTTTTTTGACACACCAGCGAACCCGGTAAGATAAGAAACAGTGTGACAGTTGCTTAACAATGCACCATCTTGTAAACTGGCCTTAAGTCGTGTTAAATAAGTTAATCTGTGCAAATGTTATACAGTGAACTCTGTACGAAGAAGAGCCACTTTGATTGGTTGAGGAATTGTATAAAAAAATGTTTATGGAAGGCAACCTTGGGTCAAAAAATACGTGTACAGTCGCACTGTTATCGTTTACTCCCTACTTTTTTATAGCTGCATGAGATTTATAGAATCATATCTTCTCAGAGTATACACAGCTCAAGTGAGGAAAATCTATTGGAGGTTTATTCAGGGTAAATCTTTTATGCCTCATGCCACAGCATGGGGAAGTTAGCAGTTTTTTAAATGAACTACAATCCACTCACAACTTCAATTTCCCTGCTGCTATGTCACCTGCCGTCTATCCAGATGGTTTACTTCGTATCAGTGGCATTCTCCTCTGCCTCATATGGCTGGAATCCGTGTCCCTTAGTATTGGATTGGGACCAGTAATACACTCCCTGGTCCTATAATGCTGATGGAAGGTTTTCTCTGCCATCTGCCAGATGAGAATCTCGGAGCTTATCTGTACATTTGTTCCTGCCTGATCTGGGTGCGCAATATGTAAAGAAAGGGAAGATGAAGACAACGGGAGGAACAAAAACGGGAGGAACAATAACTCAGAGACCGAGTACGGGTACAGGATGACAATCGTTCTACCTGCTGCCATTTCTCACAATAACAGACGGGGGAGAAATATCATGGAAATGTCAGCGACTGGTCTCAGTCTTTCTTCAGAAATCTGCTGGGATAAGGAATAATCCAACGAATTGTGGCAATCTTAAATTTCAACTCAAACCATAATCGCGCTAGTTGAATTCCCTGTGTTAAGAGGATATTTTTTTAAATCCCAAAAGCACGCTGAACTGATCATGAATATTCAGGTCTCAGTGAACTTGAACTGACCTCACTCTCTCTGGGTGAAGTAAAAGCTAAAATGTTTGACTAGGCATAACACTCCACAAGTAAGGCAGACAGTATGTTGCTTGCACACTAATTATCAAGCGGAGTTAGTTTGCAGTCTATTTAGCTTAATATATGGCTGAAGCTCTAATGGTTAAGACCCTTGAGGATTTTTATTTAGTTTTTTTTTACTAAAAGCATTAGCTATAAAAAAAAAGAAAATAAAATAAACTGTGATGAACAGTAGATCCTGAGGGAAGCACAACCCTGCAGAGAGGTTAGAGGGGAACACGTTGAATCGACAAAGAGTCATTAATTGTGAGGAAGGGTGTTATTTTTGTCACTGATATTTCACTCAGGAAATGACTGTGAGCATTATTGCACTCCACAAATCACTATGCCACAGACAAGCGGCTGCAGCACTTCAAAGTCTCCGTGACATAAATAATTAAATATAATTACAGAACAAGATAAGTTCCGTTAAAAATTACATTATTAAGCTTGTTATGCGAAACAGCAAAAACAAAAACAAAACAAAAAAAGACATGTAAAATATTTGAGAACATGGAATATTTTGAAAAAGAAAATGTAAAAATTTTGGACAAAGATAAACAAAGCTGATATGAAACATTCCTCTTTGAATCTACTTTAATTACCTAACAGATTATTGAAAGAAACATTTTTGGTGCAACCAGATCAAGGACCGCATTCTCATATTTTCAACAATGTCTTTGAAAAACAATAAAAAACATTTGTTGTAGTTAATGATCCCACGCGAGCTATGCTGTTATATTTCAATTCAAAAATACTTTACTAGTACCAATGGAAAAATAAATGTATGACATTTTTACAAAAAGTCATTGTAGGGTAGGAAGGATGGACAGGTAGCACATTAAATAATCTGATTATTATTTATACACTTTACAAAATACAAACACTGTGCATCTGTTTGAAAAATGATTGCTCATGATTTTGTTCAAAATTATTAAACAAGAACCACAACCGGGACTCCTAAAAAAGACTTTTAGGAGTTCACAACCTAAAGGTTTGGTCCACAACATCTAACATTTAGATGAAGCAAAGATTCTGCTTTCACATAGAATAAAATTGATTTGGAAAGCCTTTTTTTTCCCTTAACAAATGACATTTTCATTTGTATTCTACCCCTTGTTTGTACTCAAATTATATGTTTGACCTAAAAAAAAAAAAAAAAAAATCCTCAGAAATGTAGAACATTTATGTGTGACAAAACATCAAAATGAGAAGCTAGTACAACACAGAAAAAAACCCACACAAAAACAAGGAAAATCCCCTCAATATGATTTATCAGTGATGGTAGAAAGTGTGAGAGATTCTCAGCATGTAGCATCAGTCAAGAAGCCAAACTCGTAGCAGGCAGAGCAACAAAATTACAAACAGCAGACTAATGCATTATGTAGATGAAGTGAATATATATTTTTTTATAATAGGGGGCCTTATTTCTGCTACATAATAGAAAAACGATCTGTAAATTACACTTAATTCTTCACTGTATAGAATTAAAATTGTTATCTGACAAAATGTTGAGAGGATGTCATTGATATAATGTGGAAGTAAAGTGGTTTTAATCACATTTAATTTGGTTCTGTGCTTGAACACAAATTGGTAAAAAGCACTAGGAACAACACTTAAGACACATAAAGAGCAATACAATTCAATGCAATAATTAGTAGATAATACAAAATTGATTTGTCATTAAAACAAGTATATATATATATATATATATATATATATATATATATATATCCATTAAGTTATTTGCTGAAAACAATTTTAAATGTATATTTTAAGAACAGTGCGGCTTAGTAAAGAATGTGAATTCCTCTGACAGAAATCACAATTATCCAGGTAAATAGAACATAATTTCCTCTGATGAGACAATTGAGGAGACAAAAGATTGTCGGGGATAAAAGCCTGAGTGGGGAACAGATAATTGACAGCATTAGCTTTACAAGCTACAAGCTGATGCAAAGAGCGGAAATGTAATCCTTGATTTTCCGTATAGTGGAAAGATACAAACTGCTACATTAGCTTTTTAAACACAGACATAATGGATGGACTGTTAAACAGCTAAGTCAATGGCTGTTAGCCACCAAAACCGACTATTCATCAACATAAATGTAGATACAATGGCACAGTAGGCTGCTGACTAATTTATTAAATTTAATCTTCCAGATTCCTCAGCGCACTGCAAATTTCAGAGAGATAGAGAGACTGTGCAACCCAAACATTTTCCTTGCTAAACTCCATTTTCTGTGCAAACTAATGGCAAATTACTTAAAACATTAAGCTTTATAGTTTGTACATTAGAGAAATTCTGAGGGGGATCATGTTAATGAGAGTGCATTTACTCTCCCAGCTGCATCAAAGTGAAGCCCACACAGGTGGGTTGATACTCCTGCTCTAAGTCTCACAAAGCAAAGGGGGCTTGAGGGTTTAGTGCAAGGCCAGTGGATGTGTGTGTGCATGCGTGTGCGTGTGCATGTACATGTGAAAGTGTGTGTAAATGTATTAGATGTTTGTGTGCGTGTGTGTGTGTACCTTTGCAGGCTCTGATCAGAGTGCTTCCAGATGCTGCTGCCATTTACTCCCCTGTCAATCAAAGACCACAGCAGAATGGCAATTCCTCAGAGTCCCAGTTTACCGCCACTCTACCCGTTAGTCAGCAATACTCGAATCCTCTGCTCTTATGGCAAGATGAAGCATGTTAGTCAAAGAAATGAATGAATAACTTTAAATAAGACGCTTCGGGAAAACTGTATTTTACAGATAGTTTAGCAGTGCTAAAGGCAGATTCTGTGTATCCTCATGCACTTTGATCACAGATTATTCATTGTATAAAAATGACATTGACCGACTGCATTGTTCTTTATTATTAAGATTATTTGGTATGCAATTTTGAATTTAAATAAGTGTATATACAATATGATAAAAGCAAAGACTGTATTCAAATAATATGTTGGCATCAAACAGACAATAACATCTTGAACAGGCTGAATGGTTTTGTTCACTTCCTCATTTGCAATTAGCAAATTGCCACCATAGAAAAACTGCTATTCTAAAACAGGAGCAGAAAATCAACGACATCATTCAGAACTCCTCTGTGTGTCTGCTGATTGGCCCATTTGAAATTCAACAGGATAAATTAAGCTCAATAGGAGAAACTGCAGGCAAAGAACTGAATGAGATGAGAATCGAGAGTAATTGCATTAGAAGACAATGGCCATGCTATACGTTTAATTATCGTCTAAGTTTTATGCCTTAATCCAAATTTTGCCTTATTCTTTTCAACATAGAGGATGACATCAGCACTAAAAATATTCCAGGTGCAAGTTGCAATCTTCTGCTTTCGCAAAACTCATTTATGTGCAAAAATGAAAGCAGCTGAGAAACCACCAATCCGGCCTTGTAGATTTTGGTTGTATTTTTTAAGACGATTGTTGTGAATTGAGAAATTTTAAATGCATAGAATTATTTATTAACCTTGAAGTTAAGTAAAAATCAGGGGAGAAAGCCTCACGTCAAAAGAATCGTGGTCAAAATATTGTCCACACATGAAAATATTGTAACTTTCCGCATAAGATAATATGTTGAAAATCAAGATTACAAACAAAGTCATATTTCAAATGTTCAAACTACATGTTTTGCTGGCAACAGCACAAATTGCAGTATTCCAGGAGCAAATTATTTTTATATACTCTCATCTTGCACAGACATGACAAGAATTTAGCATCATATTCAATTTAATTGGAAAAGAGCTTCACATAATGGGAAAACCAAGGTTATAAAAGTTGGAATTTTAACCATTTAGCTGCATCTAGAAAAGCCATTTAATAGAAAACCCATCAAGCAGATGTTTCAATGATTAAACTTTGGTATTAGGTTGTGTCCAGCATTTCTGTCACAGAAAGAATACAATTCGCCCTGAAATTAAAAGAAGGAATGTGTGAGAGATATTAGAAGAAACAGACATGGTTTAGGAATTTGAGTGCGCAACTGAGTTAAGTTACTTATTTATCTTGTATGTGTGGCTTGTATTTTATTTTAAGCATTTACTAACCTTTAAATCTTTCAAAATTGTTCTTGTTCTCTCTCCCTCTCTTATATA
>CAEGAF010012245.1:0-34455 GCA_903067075.1 Micropoecilia bifurca
ACACACACACACACACACACACACACACACACACACACACACACACACACACACACACACACACACACACACACACATATAGTCTCCTAATCCTTTGTTCACAGCATGGTGCTGCAGTAGCCTGCTGAGAGGAGAGCTGAAGCGATCTATGGAGGGTGAATACAAACAGAAATTCAAGAGCAGGTAGACAGAAAATTGAGGTGTGATTGAAGTTTTCAGCAAAAAAAAAAAAAAAAAAAAAATGCTGAGTGTCCATCTCCATCAAGCCCTGAATTATCGATCATATTCTCTAATTTTCCAGATGCATTTCTCCAAAGCGGTCAGCATTAATCTGATCCCTTTAACGAAAAAGATATAAAGAAATTCAGTTCTCCTCTGTGTGCGCCTTTGTCTCACAGTTAAAGTTGGGACGCCACAGATGAGCTCTGCCACGTGCCTAGTCTCACCCCGGTGGGTTATTAGGAGTAATGGTGTGTCGGTGTACTGGCATGTGCGGTGGCATCTGGGCTATGAGTGGAGAAAGGAAAAAAAAAACAATGAAAAGAGAAACCAGGAACAAAAGCTGGTCTACACGTTCTCTGGGGGCTGTATGTGCTGTGCAGCTATAGGAAGGTGATGGTGTATGTGCGCAAAAAGATATCTAGAAGAAATAAGGATGATTTTTTCTTTCTTTTTTACAAAGCTGAAACTGATGATGAAACATATTTCTGACCATTTCGTACTTTCTTAGCCAGAAAACAAACAAAAAGTAAGAACAAAGAATGTGCAAGAAGCACAAAAAAAAGATGAGAAAGAATTAAGTAGTTGAAGGACTAGAGCACTGCGAAAGTAATGCAGTGGTGTGTCTGAAACAGCAACCAGGAAAGGAGAAACAACAGAAAAAAGAAGGGAGGCAGACATGTCTGTGAACAAAGGTAGCGCTCCTCTGTCTTGCTCTGCTACCCTCCAAACCATCTGGTGCTTCTGCACACAGGCTGTGATCTGTTTCACACTCATTTTCAGCTCTCACTTCTCTCCAACTTTTCCTCTCTTTCACCTTACCTGTTCCTGCTGGCTCCTGTTTGCACCACCTTGTTTGCCTTTCCTCCATTGTTAACTTTATTTTCTTCTACCCATTTTGTAAACACGAGACAATTATCAGCAATCAGGAGTCAAGCAGAGAATATCTTGTGTCGCATTATTTCCTGACCTTACCAAGATTTATTTAAATGCACAGTCACACCTGTAGTTCTGCATGTATTCACGCGGTTGCAAATCCGCCGATCTGTTTGCTTCATTGGTTCTTATTTCTGCTGAATTATTTATAATATGCTTAATTCAGGTTTCATATTAGGGTACAGAGCAAAGACAAAAAAGTGAAGAAAAATAGATCAATGGATCTCACAAGATACTATATTTTTGGCATGCACTTAAAAGTTAATCTCTGCCAACAGACCTAAGATGCATTGTTGTCTCTAAAACACAGAAGATAGCGAATAATTGTTTGATCAAAAATAAAAAGTATACATTGCCTTCAGTTGTGGATGCTGTAACTTGAATTTGGGAATGGTATAAAACTCAGGTGAAATGCACATCAGTTCTAAGTTAGAAAACCTGTACGATTTGTAATGGTGACAATTAAAGCAAAGTACACTGAAAAATGGTTTTCAAAATAGAAGCCATAGAGTGTCCTTCTGGATGCAAGCTGTGAGAAGTGTAAACAAATAAGTTTTTTTCCTTGTAACTCCTCGATTCTGGAGCTCTGGCTAAGAACTCAGCAATTCCTATTTCGGAAAACAAAACTCATAACACTAAAATTAAAAACGTAACCTAAAGTCAAAGTCCTATAACATTCAAATAACCTTGCAACTTTTCTCAGCACTCCTTGCAGATATCACATACTTTATACACCTCAGTAAGTAAATGTTTACTTGTATGCATCAAGATGCTTTTAAAACTCGGCGGGAACATTTTTAAAAATCTTCACGCTATGTTCATCTGTTTTTGCAAACCAAAACTTTCTTCTGTCTTCATTAGCAGCTGTCACTTTTCCTTTCCCTTTTCTATCTAATGATTTCATTAATCCAGGGAAAAGGTATCAACACCAAACTATCCCTGTCTCCCTGTGTGAGAACATCTTAAATGAATAATTTGCTGTCCTACACCTGGAGGCAGCAATAGACATTAAGCATTTGCCATAATTGGCAGTCAGTACCTTCAGAACTCTGTGGAGGAATGCCGGGCCTTTTGTCTTTGCCAAATTATTTTTATTCAGCCAAAAAGGTGACTTTTAAATTAAATTAATTGAAAATAAATTTTAATTTCAATAAATTTCAACATGTTGCAGGTTATTGTCCTGATGCATAGAACATGTGTGCTTAGAGTGGAATTCATTATTTTATCCAGATATTTTTCACACTTTTCACAGGAATTCTCTCTTCTTTAAGAACAAATATTAACAGCAAACTACAAGAGTAAGTTGGTTAAATAAACAACCCCTAGCAGCTTTATAACTAAGTGAAATGGTAAGTGTAAATAATAAGCCAACTCCGGCTATAAACATTAGTTTACAAACAGCAGAATGTTAGAAAAGACAATATTTAATACCAAATATGTGATATTTTTAACAAGGGTATTATGCAAAATCAACTGTTTTTTAAATCCTTATATCAAAAATATTGCTTTGCTGTGAAAGCATTTCTTAAGGCTGCCATTACATTGATTTGTGATGAATCCAGACAGTACAGTCTGCCTGGCTTGTGCTCTTGTTTCTGTTTTTACGACAGAGTAAATTTGCACTAAGCAGCTTTTGCATTCATGTCTCCTTGCATCATTTGCTTGCTGTTGACTCTCTAAACAGGGTCACCCCAGCCAATAACACAGCAAATAATAACAGGAGATTTGCCTTCATGAGCTAAGCTCTGGGAATGTTTGGACCTCCCATTAAGGAGCTTGGCACTGAATCTGCACAGGTGCAGACGGAGCCAGAGTTGGGGTGAGTAAATGGATGAGAGAAAATTGGACCCAGTGAACAACTCCGAACATCTGTGTCAGTTGCTATTGCATAACATTTTACCAATAAAACAGAAAGCAACGAGGAAACGGTCAAACTGAGAGAAGGATAGGGAGTAGGAATTTAGAAACATTTGTCAGAGTGTGATATGCTTTCTATTAAACTGAATGAGAGAAAAGAAGGGCTAAGCTCAGAATATCAGAAAAAAAAGTTGGTGGGTTGCCAAACCTGGACAACTGTTTCAGTCTTTGTGTTTCAGGCAGAAGGGAAGAGGAGAAGACAGGAGAGCAAAAAGGAAACTGTCAGGGAAATTACTAAAAAATAGGGGTTAAAATGGCAGAAAACACCTTTTCCGGACAAGTTAAAGTATTAATTCAATACAATTGGTAGTTCAGACAATTACTTGTCTGGATCATATTTAACTGACATAGTCCATTAAGACATTGGTTTAAAAAGATAATTCATATAACAACAATAAAAAAAATCCATCCACTAATACATACATTCAAGTTGAAGTATTATATAACGAGGTGTAGAGGAGTGAAAACTGGCTGTTATAAATAATGAAAACACTAACTATAAAAATAGGCACCCCAACATCCATCCATCCATCCATCCATCCTCTTTGCACCCTTGTCCCTTAGAGGGGTCGGGAGGGTTGCTGGAGGCACCCCAACATTGTTTTTCTTTTTCTATTCTCCATCCATCCATTATTTGTTTATTTATTTATTCTTAATTTCTTATTTTAAAATATTCTTTAGTGTTGTTTCAAGTATCCTGTGCGATTTCACAAATAACCGCTAGGGGCGCCGATCCCATTGGTGACAAGGAAAAGATTATGCACACAGAAGAAGAATAAACCTTCCTGATAGATGCTAAGGAAAGCGCAACTTGTGTGTCTCATATTTTCTATATCACAAGTAAGTAAAAAGTTATTTTAATGGATATATGTTGGTATTCTTTAAGAGTTGAAGAGGTTTTTGAATCTTTAGTCAACTAATGAGTCACATGAGTTTCTAATTAGTGTTGTGCAGAAAACGGGGCATATTTCTGAAGGCTAATTAATGCTACTGCTAGCGGACTTTGTACATGGGTGCTGAGAAACGCCTGAAAGACTATTGAAATCACTTGGAAGCTATTGTGGTTTGCACTTTTTGGGACGGTTCTTAAACAGAGGACATTGTTTTGGAGCCTTTATTTGTAAAAATAAGACATTTCTTTAGAGGTTATTGCAAAAACCAGAGAAATTATACTGTTATGAAATTTGGTGATGTTGATGCTGATGTGTGAACCTAGTAAAGAGTCAAAGCATTAATGGAGCATTATACCTTTTTCAATCATGCAGTTAGTGTAGAGTTTATTTGTGTAAGAGATCAAATGTTGTTCTGTGAAAACAATGGATATAGTTAAAAGCTAAAAAAATGCTTAAATATAAAGGTATATTTTATTCGTGCAGAATAAAAATTGTAAAAGCTATTTAAAAAGATATGAGCAAATTCATATTTATTTTGATAGTATAAAAATACAAAAGCTCAGAACAAGGGACAAAGTTTTTGAGTGAAAACACTAACTTAAAAAAAACTAATTTGATTTAGAGAATTAAAAGCCATCTGTGAATAGATTTTGTAATTTGAAATCTTACAACAGAATCTTTGAAAGATATAAAAGTTTTATTTTATAAAAGAACCTTTTCTATTCGGGTTCTTTTGAATACGCTAGAATTGCTGTTGCTTTCAACAAGTGCATGTTTTCCAACTTCCCTGAAAAGTGGATGTTTTAGTAAGCACACAGGTCAAAAGATACAGCAAATCTGACCAAGACCGAGTTCCATCACTTTTTTTTTTTTTTTTTTTTTTTAGCATTATGTCCTTGTTCAATTTTTAACACTTTTATGTGTCTGGCTCCTTTTAGAAGCAGTGAAGTGTGATTTCCGTGAATCTTTCTGAGTGTTTTTAACCACTTTTTAGGTTTGCCTGATGGATACTGCAGGAGGCAGTTTAAAGGGGGAAACGCTGCCGGGGTTGAAATCAGCGGGCCTTTGAAATTGGCCAAATTGACAAGCTTGAATATGGACTGAACGAGTGGATAGTATAGTGTGCTCTTACTGTGATTGCATGTGTCAGAATCAAAAACCAACCTTCCCTTGTGAAGAGGCAATTTATTTGAGACGCTTCATTTTATAGTCAAAAGGCTAAAATGAAGCAATTTACAAAGCTGAGTAGACTCGAAGGAGAAAAGAGCGGTACAGGAACTGCAGAAGGAAAATCGGTGAGCGCAAACACAATAATGTAAGACAGCATCTCCAGCTGGCCACACAAGCACTTTATTTTATAGGTCACGCCAACAAATCCAAACATATAAATTATGCTCTATGTGTTTCTGCATCCACAACAGTTTGCCTTTCGAGCTGCTGCTTCTTATTTTCAGCACCAGCCAGAGTTTTGTCTATTTCTATCAAACACTGGTGAAGAAAAAAAAAATCCTTTCTTTGAATACTATGCAAGGACAACACCAGTACAGATTGCCTTTTGGCTGGTATCTATGCATAAAAAACCTGCTGCCTTCAACTCCTTGCATAGAAATCAGGTATGAATCTTAAGTACTTTAAGCAGGTTTTGGAATCTGTCAATTCCATAAATGATTACCTTTAAATGTCTCTGAAATAATCTATTCTTAGAAAAGGAATAAATCCTTCTGCTTCCAGCCTGTTCTTTATGTTTATGTGCTTCTGCTAACATTTAGCGAAGAATAAAACAACCTACATCACATGAAATTTAAAACTATGCAAATTTGTTAGGTTTTTAAAAGATTTTCAGTTTCCATCCATCCATCCATTTTCTTGCGCCCTTGTCCCTTAGTGGGGTCGGGAGAGATTTTCAGTTTATGTAACTATATATAAAAATAAATAAATAAGGAGCCTTGATTTATGTGTGACCATGGTTGTGTGTCCTTTTCATCCGTGTTGCAATGAGGTGAACGTGGAGAAAAACAAAATACTTCTCTCTGGAGCCAGATTCAGGTGAGTGTTTACCCATATTGTGTACAATGTTGCGTTTGTTTATGATTTAAAACTGCAAGCACTTACACTGGACCTACATGTCACATATTGCATATAATTTACCAACCATGTTTGGTATAACACTAGGGCAAAAACAACAGTGTCATCACTGTATCACTTGTTCACCAAAAAGCTCTGATGCTCACATAATTCATCCTCCGTCTAACACACCTCACCATTTTATTATACAGCTAATATTTAGTGGTTAGAATAATAAAAAGAGATAGCTCTTTTATAAAAAATATAATGAGTTTATTGCATGAAGCCATAAAATTGATGTTTTGTTTTATGAACCGTCTTCTGCTTCATTCAGCTGATATTTCCTTACTTTTTCAAACACGCACTGATCTCTCTGCATGTACTTTCACAACGCTCTCAATCTCCTGTCTTCTACTCGAGCTATTAACCTGTCTGCTTTGTGCAGAATCGCTATAATTTGGCCATCAGTTTCTCAAATTTCTACCTGCTGAAATGAGGAGAAAGCTCCCCAAGCATTCATCCTGGACGGCGAAAGGATTGGCTGCAAATGCACACAGGCCAACATGAGGCACTTCATTCAGCAGAGGTTTGACACTGGCCTCAGAGTCCTGAGTCGATAATTGTACATGTGACGAGAGGGGTGGGTACGATGGAGGGGTTTGTGTTTGCTTAACTGCGTGAATGTTGTAGCCATAAACCAATAAAACTAGTTGTGTTATTTTGCATGAATACACACTTTGCGCTCTAGAGATTGTATGTTTTTTGTATATGAACAGAGATGCTGGCTTTTATTGATAACAGCACAAGAAAGGTGGGTCCAGGAGCTTGTTATTCTTACAACAAATGAACATTAGCTTCTTTGGAGATATAATCCATTTATAGAGAGGATTTCAATGTACAATACTGTTACTTCTCATCTGGAGGTCAGCTCTAAATGATGTTTGTCGAACAACTTTGCCATTTAGCCTATATCTCCAGTTATATCGAGCATTGTCACTCGGGTCAGCTGGCCCTCCACAACATCAGTCAGTCATGTAGGTACTCATACGCTACTATTTTTACATTGTTTATCTGAAAAAGAATAAAACTGGAAACGCTTTGTTGCAATGTGTCACTCACTGTTGCATGCAGGCTCAGAAAAACACAAACGCATTTATTTTTTAAATAAAAGAGAATTCGGTTTCTCAGTCCAGACTAATTCGAACCATACTCTCTCGAGTGACGGCTCAGTAAGAACAAAGCAGTAATAGTGGAACATTGAGGGGGTATTCTTGATTATTTATTTGTGTTTGAACAGGGAGAACCAAAGCTCCGTCACTGCAATGACGCTATGAGTCATAAAAGCCTGTTTATTTTGAAACCTGAACTCGCAGCTTGACAGACTCGATACAGCTGGTGGCAATTATATCTCTTGGCTCTCCTCTCCAAATGCTGAATTTAAGGCATGTCTTAAAACCTCTGTTGTACTGTACGGGTAAATGTGTTCCACAAACCTTAATGCCGCATGCATGAATTTGTTTATGGTCAAAATTATATCATCCAGGTTTCAAAACCTAAATAATTGTGCCTGTTTCAGCAGGATGAGATGAAAACACATTAAAGTTTATTTGACAACAGATGTCAGAGTTCATTTCATTGGTCATCTGTGTTGGTCATTAAACACAGTAACAACTAGATTCCAGCAAAATACCAAATGTTCTACTATTGCTTTTTCTCTTATTGGCTTCATTGCCACAGCTGCCTTGCAGAAACAGAGCTTGGTTCTGCAAAGGAAAAACGCCTAGTTTCATTTTAGTCGTTCTGTTGTTAAAAAACTTGGAGCACTTGCTGTTTTGTCCTTCCAGCTGTCCCTCTTTCTGCCCTGTCCCTTGACCCTCCTTTTCCTCACCTCAGGTTTTATCAAACCACTTACAGAGGAAAAAAATTGAAGGTTGGAGCCACATAGTGTGGTGTAGTGTTTTTAAAAGGGTTTTCTTGTGTTATTTCTTTCTGTGTGTGTGAATACACCGCTGGATGCTTTTAAGTATATTTAGCCTTGCATGTGCTTGAGCTCAGATGTGACTCGCCTCGGTGTGTTCTCTGTTTAAGACCCCTGTCTTCCACACCTTACAAGGCCCCCCTGTGTATAATTGGTGACCTGTTGCTTTTTTCCAACTGCATTTGACAGTTATGAATTGGAGAGCGCCATGCAGACATCCTGATTAATGGGAACCTCAGTGAGTGCCGTGTAATTGCCAAGGATGAGAAGGCAAGCACAGAAGAGAGAAAAGGAGCCAAAGTAATGAACCAATATGTGTTTATGGGGTTTTTGTCTTTGCATCTTAGTAATTTAATTCCATTCAAAAATCAAGAGTCATAGAAGTTCTTTTTACACAGAGATCTTTATTTCACCTTTGTGCTGTGACACACTGAGGCAGTAATTTTTGCAAAGGGAGGATTGACTGAGTGTTAAGTGTGTAATTCAATTTATACAGCATACCCTATGTATTCCAACAAATCATAACCACCTTTTCCACCATAAATTTTCCTTCCTCTTAGCTTAACAAGATGCATGGGAACAGCCAGCTTCTTTGACAATGATCTTTTATGCCTTATCTAAGGCTGTTGTAACAGAATATTTTAACAACTGAGTACTCTATTGATTATTTTTAAGATTCATCGAGTAATCAGAAATCTTTCTCACTCCCTCTCAGATGCACCAGCGTTGAAACGGTCACCATGCAGTTCCGAGAGAAGAAAGGTTGTCGCACTCCAAGCATCACGTCCGTCCATTTAGAAATGCTTAGTGGTCCCCCCAAAAACGGTAAAAACATGGAAAATTTGACATTGTGCTGCTTGCAACAACTCATAGATTGAAGTGAGAGTGCTGCCCAACACAAATCATGATCCAGCCGGAACACGGTGCACTAAATAATAAAGCATCATTTAACAAAGCTTCGAGGCAGATAAATTTTCCTCAAGGAATTTTAATAATTGAGGTACTTGAATCATTTGAGGAATTGTTATAGCCCTGTAGTCTTATCCTCCTTGTGGAGAACTACCAGCTGTGCATAACTTTCAAGTAAGCAGTCTTCCCTTTAGTTGTGCCGTCACACAACTATGGACAAATAAATTTTATGTGTGAAATGTATTGGTTCTTGGATTTATGAACAGTAAGGCATATTTATTGAAATTAATGATGATGAACATCTTAATAATATCCGTGCGTAACATATCTATATATAAGTGTCCAATAAATAACTGGTATATATATTCTACTTTGATAAGAGGAATCTGTGCAAGATCTTTCTTAGCGAGAAATCTCTCTCAGTTAGCTTCAGTTCGTCAGTGACATTATTTTTCTTTATTAGCCATAACATATCCTAATGCGTATTCTAATGAATATGATCATTATTTTGGCCCTAGTATTTCAGGATAAATGGGGGTGGCAACAGTAACGTATGTGATTTAGCCCACATCTGGTCATACGTAGTCAATAAAAGAAGAGGAGAGACATATTAGCACGCAACGCACACACTTCAGTAGATTTGCACACCGCCAATTAACCCGGTACTCCTCACAGCTGCCGACCTCGACTTTGCTCCTGCCAAGACGGACGTGGGTGGCTCCTCAACCTAAATCAATCTGTACTAATTGCTGGTCTTGGCTCCCCTGTGTCTTTACCTTGCTGCTTGTCAGCATCCTTTCTACCTGTCTGATTTGACAAGTAATTCCCACATCTTTGAGAAACTGCAATGGCTTAGGCAACTTGAAAGGTCACTGTGTCTGATTTAGGTAGTCTGTCAAGAAAGTGTGCTGCAGAACTGTCTACGCTCTGGTCGAAGATCTTTTGCACTCATATATCTGAGCAAAGTAAGAGAGATGAATTTACACCTTGTTCTTGTGATGCCATGTGAAAGTATTCTACAATCATAACCTTTTGAGTCTTATTTGGAGTTTTGTGGAATAGAAAAAATGTAGTGCATGATTCTTTTAGAAATACAAATATTAGAGGGCCCTGGATTTATTTCCATTCAGCCCTCTTTACTCTCAGACCGCCAATCAAAATCAAGACTAGTGAAACCATTTTTTAATATTAACTGTGTAGCACAACTGCAGACCTGCAAGACATGGTTGACAAAGATCCACAGCTTAGGTGAAGAATCAGTCAAAAGCAAAACGTTTGTTCAAGAACTTCACACATTTAGCCTTGATGCCAAGGCTAAATGCCAAGAACAAGGCTATGGTTTGACAAAAGCTGTAAGAAATCCTCTTTGTAGTAGACATATCCCAAAAAAATCTACAGAGTTAATTTGAGAAAATGGTTGGTCTATAGAGCATTAACTCTGGGACTGAATACAAATTATCATCAGGCTTTTTAGATTTTCACTGATATAAGATCTTTGAAAACTATCAACGCTTTTATTTGTACTTCACAATTATGCACTGCTTTGTGCTAGTCTATTTCAGTGTGGAGTAAGTATTTTTGTGACCTCTGTCAGCATGACCGAGGTCACTATAAGGTTTTGCTATATGAATATAATATGTATTTTACAGATCTTTTCCTTAGCTCACTTATTCTTGCGGCAGACATAACCAATTTGTCTTCCTCAGTCGACCCGTTTGCAGGCCAAAAATGTTCTTGTCACCATTAAACATGCTGCCAGGATCCCAGGCCTGAGAACGGGACCAAGAATGGAATGAATTTATACTTACCCACATCACTCATAGCCACCAGAACCTTAAAAGGAAATATAAGAAGAAGGTAACTGTTCTGTGTCATTTCCTCAAAAGCAGTCATCTGTCTTGTTTTGGCTTTTCTCCCCCTCGTGCTGACAGAGGTCATGAGTTTATGCAGCGCATAGTATGAGGTTAACAGTGAATAAGTCAGAGTCAATGGTATGATTTGAATGTGACAAAAATAGGTAAGGAGCATATAGCAAATAACGGGAACAGGAGAGAGCCCACAGTCTGGTTTCCGTAGAAGGTGATTTATTCTGTATGCCTGGTCAAATTGAGGTGTGGAGGTTAAGGTTGAATGATCAAACTACCTTTATGGTCTTCAAAGTTAAGAATTTGGGAATTAGGAAAATTCCCAAAGAAAAGCAATATTTATATCATGTTGTTGTCCATGAGACGTAAATTGTTCAAATAGAGAAAACAGCAGATCTGATTCTTGTTTTTCTTCTGCTCATGACCTGACCTGCTGTTTTGTTTAGCTGCTGTACTGTGAGACCCTCTGAACCTGAGTTTTATTATTCCTACAGTCAGTGCTGTCTGAAGAGCCTGGGCTTCACAGAAAATCCTGGCAACCATGGTGAGTATGTACAGATGGCAAAAAATACATCGCACAGGCTTTATAGCTGAACAAACCACATAGCAGACTTAGATGTATGATGTAGGCTTGATGCTACAAACCACACAGAGCACACAATCCGAACAGTAAGACATAATGGTGGTAGCATTACGGCATTATGTGAGGACTCTCTTCTTTAACAGGGACAGGGAAGCTGGTCGGAGTTGATGGGAAGAAGGATGGAGCTAAATACTAGGCTATCCGGAAGGAAAACCTTTTAGGGACTGGTGGGCTGATTAAAAACAGACACCACACACATTTTCTTTATCATTTCCTTAAAAGAAAAATTGTGACGTGTATATTATTTTCTATCCACTTTACAATGATGAACAATTTTGAGCTGGTCTACCGCTAACAAAAGTCAATCAGTAAAGAACTGTTGTATAGCTATAGCTAACTCAAGGTCCGCTGTGCGACTTTTGCCTTTGCTAGGATGAATTAGATGTTTATTTTAACGCAAGTAATAGAAATCTAGTCAACTTGAAAATAATGAGATTCAAGTCGTGAGCCACTCATTCAATGCAACTCTAGTTTTAATAGTTTTCAGTAAAATTAGGTACATTCTGAAGTGGCTTCAGAGGCCTTACTTCAAATAGACTGCTATGTTGCATGCATGCATTCGTGTGTGTGTGTGTGTGTGTGTGTGTGTTGAGTTATTACAAATGGTTTGCCAGAAGGAGCTAATTGAGCCCTGAACAATCCGACTATTTGACTTGTCAGAACACTCAAGAATCTGTCACCTAAACTGCGCTGTTTGAGTTCTTTTGCATGTATTTATAACAACGTCAGTATAAGATCTGCCCACAAAATTAGTTCCTTGCTTCCTTCTCTGGAAACAACTCCCAAATGAGACTAAGCATCAGCTAACATGTAACAGGAAATAGTGTGAAGTTCATTAAACTTAGTCCCAGTTTGATTGTAAAACAAGCTGCATGATAAATGGTAGAAAAGAAGAGTTGAACGGTAGAAAGAGGTAATAAAAAAACAAAATGTCATCTCTCCGCTGGAGAGTAGCTCACTGCTCTTTTGCCCCCTCTCTTATTTCCTCTCCTGTGCACTCATATTTTCAGTGGAAGAAAACTTGAGATCCAGATGTTGGACTCTCGCTGCAGATGTGCTTCCATGCAGGCCAAGAAATCCTAACCAGAGTTGTTGTGCACACACATGAAACCGAGCTTGGACAATTGACATGAACTCATAACTTGGAAAAAGAAAGGCACATTCACCGACCTACGGCTTCATCTGGGTTTGTAAAAACTCCTGAACAGACCACTGAGACAACCAGACAAACAACTGGCCCTGAAAGCACCTTGTTCCCAGCGCATTCATGTTTTCTTTTGTACAATTACTCCCTACTGCACTTTATTCACTTAACAGTCAATAACTGCGTGCTTCTTTCAGGCAAGAATAAAACAGGCACAAACACAAGAGCTGCCTAATGGTTCTCAAAATGGCTTAAAATATTAATGTTTTCTCTGTCAACCACTTGCATGCCTCGAAGCCCGTTATTTTAAAAACAAGCTACACTTGAGTGACCTTGGCTGTCTTCAACCGCAGATTTAATGCTTATGGAATAAGTGGCAGCAGTGAACAGGGCTGAAGCACTCAGAATATACTTACAGGTAAATAAATGTAACAAATAAAGCAGTTATTGGCTTTCATTTTGAATTATTTTGCCATTCTAAATTGATGAATTAATGTATAATTAAAGAGAAATAATTAAAAAAAACATTAAAGGCATCTGAAATGTTACATTGTCACTCAAGCTGTAAAATGATAGATTGTTTTATTGCAGTATTTTTGCGTTTCTATTTACAAAAATCTGACCTTTAATTTGAATGATTTCATTAAATAACCTATTAAAAAACTGAGCCGTTTTGTGATTTAAGCTGTATTTTAACCCTTTCATTTATGAGTTATGATCCTTTGTGTCAGTATTTTTTTTCCTATTTTATTTTTTATTTTCTTAAGGCATAAAAAGGCAGGAAAAAATTTTGTAAAAATTTTTTTTAGGGGATCAATTGTAATTTTCTCCAAATACAAAGTTATTTGAAAAATACATCAATATTATTGTTCTTTATGAGTTATCTGATGTAACATTTTTTTTTTTTTTTTTTTTTTTTTTTTACCTGCAAGAGTCGTCTACAGTAGAAGGAGGGACCGGGACGGTTGGCATGCTTTTTTTTTGTTGTCTGTCGGCCATATTGGATTTAACAAAAATAATTAATTGGATTTGCTGCTGATGGCCAGTAGTTGATAGTGTATTTTATCATGCATTAGTGTCCACTTCAGTGGTCTGTGTGCATTTATTGTTAGGATCTGTGTTTGTTTTTGAGTTTTATGTGTAGTCCTGTTCTCTGTGAGTCCTGTCTCTGAGTCTTCCCCGTTAATTGTTTCCCAGGTGTGTCTAGTTCTCTTGATTACCTCTTGTGTATTTAGTCTCCCCTGTTGTCTCTGTTCCTGGTCGGGTCCTCGTCGTAAGTGCGTCTAACGTTCGTCCAAGTGTCGTTGTCGTACATGTTTCTAACGTGTCACTTCAGCTGGCCAGTAGAACTGTAAAGTCCTGGTCAGCTTAGCTCTTGTTGTCAGTCTCTTTGTTACTGGTAGAACTGTTAAGTCCCGGTAGCTTAGCTCAACTAATCAGTCCTTATCCACAGTTGCTACCGGTGTTAGCTGTGTGTTACTTACTGCCGTGCTGCCTGTATTTGGACTGTGTAGAGCCTTCATATTAAATCATCATCATCATAACCTGGGTCTCTGCGTCTCCTCACCACCACAACCACACCGTTCCATGACATTTATGACATAAAAATCCACAAGAAGCACAAGAAAATGTTTTTTTATATAATTGTCCACTGTAGTGACCACTATGCATGAAAGGGTTAAGTGGATTTTATGATCTAGGAACTAAAGTGCAGCAAAAGGTAGCAACTTATCGTCACCCAGTGCTCTTAATAATTAGACGCTATATATCAACTCACTGGAAAGCATAAAAAATATTTTCTGTTCTACCACCAAAATGTAAATGTGGAGTTTGCTTTTCCTAAAACTGAAAAGAAATGTTTTTGGATCTTTACATTTAAAAACATGGTTAATTCAAAGCATTTAACACTATTTTTAAAACAATTTCAGCATGAGATTACTCTTATTTCTATAGACTGAGTTTACTTTATCAGGACTTTCAGTAGCTGTGTACGGTGCGGCATATGGCTGCATGCAATAAAAACAAATTGAAATTCTGTAACCATCTTTCTTTTCAAAGACAACCATTTGTTCCCATTTTTTTATTTGCATCAAAGGAAAATGCCACAGATAACCCAGTTTGACAGGTATAAATTTGTGCCACTGCTGTGAAACCCAGAATCTAGAAGCACTATATTCAAGCACCACTTTTCATCCACAAATATGTGCCCATGCTTGAAAGCAAGAATGTTTTTGGTTTTTTTAAGAAGAAATATGTCCCTCCCCTGCCTAAGTTTGTTTTTTTATAAATAATAATTTGATAAACTTGTCAGATTGTGGTCGTACATGTACAGGCACTGGTTGTCCTGTTAATTTAGAATTTGGAAAGCTGCTAGTTGGCATGTATCAGTCAGGTCCTGTTTCTTTTCTCCACAGGAGTAGAAATCACCTGACTGGTAATCATACAATGGCTGACGATAACCCTGAACCTCAGCTAGCCATTCAATTCATCTCTGATGCGGCAAGAGAAAACAGTCAAAGGTATGTTTGCAAGAAAAACATAACATAAAAAAGTCAAATAGATTAGTCTAGAAACGGGGAAAAAAATCGCCTAATTAGAACAAACGAAAGCGGTCTACTCCATCCTATCCCCCCCTCCTCTCCCTTCAGAGGTACAAACACTTCCTCATTTCTTTATCTTGCTGCTCGCTGCTGTCATCCACCACATTACAGAGACACATAAGCACAACAAAATAGTCCTGTCGCCAAAACTACACACACGCACGCACCAATACACACTCGGAGTACACCAGCATATGGGTCAGATTTAATCGCCATAATTTCATTTCCCCCCTCATCAGCGGCAAGCCAGATAGACTAAGTCCCATTTGTAACCACCGCAGCGCTACTGGAAGGAAATATACCAGATAAGAGGACTCTTGTAATAAGCTGGCTGTGTGGATCAGATAAATGAAGAGAGCTTTTTTTTTTTGCTAGTTAGTTGGAGAAATGTATTGTAGTAGTGTAGAAACCCTGAACTGTGTAGCTTGAGGATAAAAAAAAATAGAAAACTAATTGGAGAAACAAATTAACTTTGTTGATTGGTTGCAAGATTAAGGAAGCTCCCAGGAAATGACTCAAAGACACCTGGGAAATCTTGTCAGGAGATCGCATTGTGATGTCAAGGAGAAAGCAAATAAGCGTAACACCTTGTATTGTTTTAGAATGAAGTTTAAACCTTGTCATCATGAGCATGACTAGCCAGTAGCAATTAGCAAACATCTGGTGCAACCTGCTGAGCTCCTTATACAGGAACTTCTCAGAGAAAAGCTGGTAAAAACATTGTAAAAGGTTAATAGAGCAGCAATGATGTCATGACTTCCTGAAGGCAGAGTTATGCTAATTTATCTATTTAAAAATCAGTTGTAATGTGTGTTTGAATCACTGTTCTGACAGCACAGCCAGCGTTATCCAAATCCAATCATCTGACCCAAACGGTTCCTCTAAGTAAATGAATCTTATTCCATAAATGAATGTTAAATTGGATGAATAATACAGTATGGCTAGTAATTTAGGGCAAATTCTGTTTCTTTGTTTCAGTCATTATTTCAACCTTTCTCCAAATGACAGCTGAATGGGCACCTGCTCCACCTTGTAAGGATAATCGGGTAGAGATGATAGTTTTAATGGATATTTACACTAAATTGTAATGTTATTAAAAATATACATAGTGAATTACTTCACAATGAAAAATACATGTAATTAATTCACAATAAATCACCCTTAGGAAGTAACAAGTCCTATTAACAACCATTATACTGCTCAGCAACAGTATAACAGTAGACATGTTTCTGGTTTTATTCAATGAACTACACACACCATCTGGATTATTTAAAGCACCTTCCCTTATTGCATGTTGATTCAGAATCAAAAAAAGGAGGAGAGACTGTTTCCGTCTCTTTTTCTGTTCTTCTGAAAGAAAATTAGTGTTCTTGTGAGGCCACTGAATTGGTATAATTAGATGGGTTTAAATGCAAATTTACAATGTGCCTATTAATTCTATTCTGTTCATTTCAAATGACTGACTGCACTTAATTAAATCAGATTGATTAGACCTTTTCAAGACTTTCCCTTTACAGCCACATAATTATGACAAATAGAGCCACTTGACACCAAATGCAGAGGACTAGGCTTTCTTTTTCTCTGCCAGTCAGGGTCTTTCAAGTCCTCGCGAAGGGCGGGTGACCAGAATGTCAAAATTGGACAGCGCATTATTCTCAAGGCATGATGTTTATTTTTACAGTCAGTTAAGGCTTCTGACCTGTTGTTCTCGTCTTTACCAAACCGTTCGTGAAAACATTACATCAGCCATTACCTCTACCCACACAGCAGCTCCATTCAAACACCCCCGGCCCCCAGTTTCATGTCTCGGCGCAGATTGTGCTTGTTCCATTTTACGATGTTCCTCATCATTACACCCACACGCTCTGCGGAAATGGGTGACCATCTCGATTAATGAATGCTGGTTGGAAGATTTCGACTTGGTCTTTGCCTTAAAATAGAAATGGAAAAATTGAGAGGCAAAAAACTGTGAAACATGTGAGACATTAAGTTTCTCTGTGTCGACTTTTTCATCTTGAAGTATTTTCTAGACTTCGATATGTGAGAAAATACTTGTATCAATCTGTCAGTCAATGAACCATCCATGACTGATTCTATACATCCATACTTCAAATTTCGTCTTTAAAACGTGAACAATTCAGAAGCTGTTAAAAAGTTTTTATATTATACGAAAGAAAGATTTTTTTAAAGCTGAATAAGTGCATAAATCTTCCAGCATTATTCTCAATCAAGATTTATTATTGCTAATTCCTAAAACAAAGGTGTTCAGAGGACAAAGACAAATAAGATTAATTGTTAAGCGAGTAACAGAAAAAAAAAACAAAAAAAACAAGTGCATAACATAAAATTTAGAAAGCAGCACCCCAGGACCTGGCGAGTTAATGGCTAAAAGGGCTCCTGCTCCTCAAGTGTTTTTCTGAGCTTTGATTGCAATTTGGAGGAAGAATTATCTCATCGGGGTGTGTGGGCGGAGGGAGGTCGGCTCTGGCTGTGAAGTGCTTGTCATTACCAAGATTTCTCCCTTTCTATTTTCTCTTTGTCTTAGTCTTTTCCCCTCTCCCTTTTGTTAGAGAGACAGCCAGTCTCCAGATACAGGCGGGTCCTATTCAAAGCGCGTTTGCCGTGTCTTTGCATATTATAAGAAGAAGATACAAAAACATTCATTCTTGCTCGGCGGTCTACTCATCAAGGTTTTTTTTTCAGACTAGTTTTAGCATTTAAACTAGCAAATTAACTTCAAACCTGTGCTAAATTCACAAAAACACAGAGTAGTATAGAGCTTACCTTATTGCATTACTGCAGCCAATTTGTGAAAAAAAAACAGTGGGATTCTACTTCCTCTTATCTCTTACCAAAATGTGATTCCCAAAGAGCTAATGTCTAAAATTAGCCGTACACATTTAAGCTAAGACAGAAGGTGAGCAAATGAACGCTTATGTGAACATCACTAGAAAAGGTGGGATCAAAAGCAAGTTTATTTATATTGAACCATTCAAACTCAATGCAATCCAAAGTGATTTTCAGGTCATAAATGAAAAGACAGAAAATATCCAACTGAACAATCTTCCTATTTCCAGGCAAACACTGTTTTACTGACCCACAGTGACTCCATGGTGCCAAAGTGTTAAGTAGTTTGTTTACATCACAATGAAAGAAAATGTAATCTACTTGAATTCAGTGAAAGCAATGCAAAAGCAAGGGCTGAAATACCAAAACCAAGATCGACAATCTGGCACTGAGTGGGAGCACCGCTAGTCTTGATGTACAGCGATTGAGTAGTTAATGGTTAGCAGATAAATTCCCGCCCTTGCAGGTAATTGTTGCCGCAGAGACGAGACACAGCAGAGGGACTAAAACACAGAACTCAGACGATTATCAGAGAATCATGAGAAATACTTGAAGGTTGACCAAAGACTTTTGGACTAAAACATTTAAATTAGTTCTTCTCGTCAACAACCCATCTCACCTCAGCTGACTGACTCTTGTCTTCCTTTCTTTCTATAGCCTTTCATTTCTTTTCCTGTGTAATCTCTTACTTTAATGACTTTTTTTTCAAATGCCGACGGCACTCAGGTCATGATATTTCCCGTTAATTACTGTGCCACATTATCAGCATAAAGTACCAATGTCACTGTTCTAATTATGTGGTTCCGATTGCTCTGACATATAATTTCAGCCGCTGATATACATTGTGAGCTTTTTCGTGCACAAAAGGCAAAAAGAATAAAGAATTAGGTTTCACTGAAGAAACTGATTTTAACATTTAACTGTCAGTTGTTTGTCAGAGGAATGACATTTATTGTAAGGTCTAGGTTTCATCTGTAGCTTTTAAAATAAGACCAAAAAATTGCCTGCAAAACAACGTGTAGTTGGCGCATGTTTTTCTCGGCTTCGGTTATTATTTTCTGTGATGCGATTCAAAATGTCACGTCAAGCATTTCTATTAAAGAAGGATTTTATATATAATTTCATGCTCATCTGTACAGGGCCTCTGACTGGCAGGAGAAAAAAAAACGAACTACCAGACATTTGCCGTACGAGTCTGCTTTCGTCTTTAAAACGAATAAACGCAGCCGATTATAAATGCTGTAAATTTCCTGCTGAAAACAAAAAAGGTAAGGGCATCAATATGTGCATGACTGCTTTATTGTAGCTTAGAGACAGCCTGTGTATGGCTTGGCAGTCTGGTGGCTTTTGCAAGAGATTATGTGAAGGTAGAATGCAGTCGGATCTGTTGCAGCCTTCAGGTGGTTATAACGTTCTTATTGTCTGAAATAGATGCTTTGCCCATATTTTTAGGGAGCTGTGGGCAACAATATCTAAAAACAGCATTGTTTTTAGATATTGTATAACTTTAATTTCAACTCGTTTACTTTATTCCTGTTTGTTCATTAATCTCTAACAAACCTCTGAGACCTTCACAGAACATATGGATTTATACTGCAATTAAATGAACATGTGGAATATTTTTAATAAGGAGCTATTTTCTTGAAGAAACTGATCCACTAGGATTTAGTTATTAGAGTAAATGCTCCCATGTAGATGTCTGTCAAATTTCTGCTTGTAAAAAATACGCTTGTATTTTTTTGTATTTATATATCCCACCAATTGTCAATACATCAGAATTTATGGTTGAAACATGTTGAAGGGGTTACTTGTTTTTATTTATGAAATTTAATTCCAAATTCATGTGTTATCGTAGGAAGCCATTGATGGTATTTCTGACATAAATTTTGCTGTCTGTTAGCTAACGTCAGACAAAACAATGCAGGTTATTCTTGTTACTGATATTATAATGTCAGGGCATTTTGATGTGGGATTTATCAAGAAGCCCATTTTATATGATAAGTCATAATTCAAAATGTCTAATAGTAAAATAAGGGTATCACTCATAGATCACTTACTGTAGAGAAATTACTGGGACTTTAGTTTGAAGTCGTAGATAGAGTCCATCTGTACTGTAGTTGAATCAATGCTTTGTTTCTGCCAAAGTTCTAGGAAGAAGCATCATAAATTTTAAAAGCTCACTGATGTTCCAGCAGTCAAATCCAGGTTTACCTTGGCTGGAATAAGTTTGTCAGCTTTTCCACACTGCACAGCAAAGAATAAATAAACTGCACACCGCAGTAAATCTAATACAGGGACTTTGATTAATGAATTCTCGCATCGTTTGTGAAGCTTTTCCTGTTCGTTAAAACCATCCTGCTTACTGTTTAACTAAACCTAAATTAAAATTTGGTTTACGGTTTCATACAAACAACTCACTATATGTCTTCTGGGTGTTCCCAGCTTCAGCAGCCTCGCTCCCATCAGCAGCCCATTTTTACTTGTCAGTGTTTCTCACAAACCAGTGTGGAATTCTTTTTCACTGGAACCAGACTGGGATGGAGCAAGGGGGACATGGAGGCTACATTTACACCATGTGGGTTCTTTGCAGTGGTCCTTCCTTTAATGTACCCATTAAAGACACTGAAGTGATGATGTTGTTGGACATTTTCCCTTTTTTTACTACTGTGAACGCTCTTTGAACCTTTGTATGTTTTCATTGGTGGTCTCTATTTTTTCGTGCCTCATCATTTTCTTCTACTCAGACCAAAACTATTACAAACTGACATGGAGTGTAATAGTTACCCCACTTTGCATTGTGAAATGCTGGAGAGGCAACTGTTTTTTTCAGTAATTTACAGAGAACAGACAACATAGGAACAATTCACAAGGAAGAATGTTTTTTTTTTATTACATGGAGTATGATGTAATGGGCTGATCCTTTACTTGTTTATGTTTACATGGTGCAAAATCAAACTCAGGGTTTCCCCCAGTGTATTATAAGCCTGGCGGCCCGCCATGCTTTACTAGCCCTGCCGCCAGCCTAAGCATTGCTTGTTTAGCTTCTTGGGGGGGTTGGGGGAATCTTTTTTTTTTTTAAGCCGGGCTGCAAGCGTCTCTTTTGTCTTAGCATTTCACTAGCAGAGCAGATTTATTCCTAAAAGATATGTTTATAATAGATAGGTTTATAGTTTTTGGTAAGTATAACCTACCAGTTATACTTGCTGTTAAAAAGGTTTGCAAAACATTATTCTACTCCAAACAAAATAAAATGATACAAGTAGCATGAGGATAGCTTGTATTATACATCTACTGTATGCCATGTTTAATTAAAATGACCCAGTCTGCTTTGGTTTATGTGCTTCAGGGTTAGTAATTGATCTTAATTGATCTAAATATAGAGGCAGTCCTGAGGCAGAGTACGTTAGCAGCTATTTAAAACCAAGGGATAATCAGATTTGGATTTTTGTGTGAGTCTATTTTTGCCACTAATGAACCTTTTTAGCTGATCTGATGTGGAAAATAGCATATTTCAAAAATAAGAGTAACATTTTAAAAAATGTCTTATTTGCTCCACTGAGCTAGCTTTTCCTGCGACTTATGGTCACCTGAAATGTATATGATTTTTCCTCTTTCATCTAAACATATTTGGAAAACCAGGGCTTATAATCTACTTCAGTCATGAGTGGTGAGGTGAAATTTAAAGTCATCACCATTTAATAGGCATTTTCTGTTTTTCCTAAATACATGCAGTGGTGAATGATTCAAGCGAAAAGAAGCAACCACCAAATTTAGAAGTAATTTTAAAGTAAATGTCATTGACAAGAATATATTCCATATTTTACATTGTGAAAGTTCTGCTTTTTACAGACTAATACTTTTAGTAATCTTTCTTGATCACACAATCTGCCCGGTTACAGCCTGCAGTCAGCTTTTCAACATACTTCCTGTTTGTAGCTTGCCAGCTGTACGTTATAAGCCATTGTTACCTTAAATATGGGTGATGGGTGAAGGTCTTTTAGTTTCCAAAAAAAGCAACTATTACATTTCCTTATGCCATTTCCTTATTTCCTTATGGACAGCATCAGGAAATTGTAATAATTTTAAAATCTCCACATACAACTTCATCCCACACATTTTTTTTCTTTTTTTTTTGTCCATTTCTTGGATAAACTTGGAATAAAACCAATGCAGCAACAAACAACAAGAGTAAAGACGAAAGTAACTTCTTAGTAGGCGTGTATATGTTGTGATGGTGCTGCAAGTGACAAAGAAAATCAAACATACTGAATGTAATGCAATGTTCTACACCAAGGCAGCCATCTTGGCAGAAGTACATAAAAACATGCTACTGTAGTGTACGCAACTATTACATCATGATTGCTGCCCAAGGCCATATATTTTGTACAGAAACCTTCTATTCATAATTCTCTACTTACCATGATGACTTCTCAATGCCTTTGCTGATGTAAGGAGATGGAGATGAATTATTTGAAAGGAGTGAGAAATAGTAGCAGGTGTCTCTCTATGTGGTTGCACCACTTTTATGGACATGTATGCATAACCATGCACATAATAGCCGTTTGAAGCAGTAAAAAGACAAAAAAAATGGAAGTGTATAGGAAGTGGTGGGTTTTTTTCCTCTTTGTGAGCGAGTGTGACCTGGATGTGTGTTGTTTTCAGCCTTTGATGACCTATTCGTGATGCTGCTGTGAGTGGAGTGACCCGACTGTACTCATTAAAACCAATGGGACGGATCATTCTCCACTAATTGTTTTCCACTGACAAATGGTTCCTCCGACTCTCAAAGACTGCTGCAGGGGCCGCCGTGCAGCTCCAACACGCCAACTTTACTAATGAGAACTGCCGATAAGTAAGTGTGTGTCTGTCCGTGTGTGTGTGTGAGCTGTCGTTTTACTGCATGTTTGTATGCATGCACAAGCACATGTATGTGCGGTGCCAGCTTCCCTCACTGTGCAGCAAGTCAGAAACACTGCTAAATAAGGCTCAACATAAGCCATTAAGACATTTTTCTGTTGTCAATCACCGCGACAGCAAGATATTGTTAACAAGTAAAGTAGTCCATCGAACTGCTTAATAAGTCAACATTTACATCACTGCAGATTTTATTTCAAAGTGTAGATGACAGTCATTTGGGTAAAAGAAATTCTGTGTTTCGTTCACCCTTGTAAAATGTCTTTTTTTTAATACAGAAAAGATTTAGCGGCTTTCTGCACCAATGTGTGTGCAACATTTTGTCAACCATGTGTTGGCATATAAAAATAATGACATAACCATTTATTCCTTGCTGCAGGATTTGTAAATATACATTTTATCCATGCTGAAAGCCAAACTTGGTAGATTTGAGTTTTAAGACTAGATCTTTTTTCTGATGGTGAATCAAAAAAAATTAAACAATTCTGATTCTCAAAAAAAAAGTCAAAATTCTGAGACTAAATATAAAAGTCAGAATTCAGACTGCTGGTCATCAAAATTGAGTTTTTATTTGTATTGTGAAAAATTAAAAAAACGTATTTCATATACTGAGGCCCAAAGTGACAACATTTTAAGAGTGTCGTGTTTTGCTGGATTCAGTAGCTGCACACCTCTGTTTCCCCGGTCTCTGTGATTCACACCTGTTCCGTGCTCCACTGGGCGATTGTGAATCCTATTAGGGGACGCCCCTCTGCACCCTCACACCCCCTCCCCGTCCACACTACCTGGCACTAATCCATCAGAGGGGCAGTCAGGCTGTGCGCCGCCCCACAACCACCCATCCCTGATACCCGCCAGTGCCCAGTGCTTCAGCAGAGGCCCCAGCTGGGGGACCGCCACAGCTTGGTCATTATCAGATGACGGATAGCTTCATATCAGGTGTGTAATGCGAGCGAACATTGGCGAGGGCCATCTGGCTGATGATTCGAGGGAAGTCGGAAGTAAGGCCTGCGAGTGAGGTATAGCGGGCTGGGTGATGATGATGGATGGGACCAGGGGCATCACCGCCAATCACAGCAATGCTTGGCAGTGACTGTATATACAGTGTAACTTACTGAAAGCCAGAAGTTTGCACTTACAGCTAAGCACTTGATGTTGGGGGTTCGTAACTTCTCAACCCTTGTTCCACAGCTAAAGAAAATGATTAAATATGTCCTTCAACAATTTTTTTCTGCTACTGCCCTGAAGATATCGTTCATCTGCTTTAACAAAATGTGTCCAATTGTTCAACTTATTGTTTCTTGGACATCCCGATAAGGAGTCATGGTTGTTTGGCAGCCACGTACTTCTCATTAGAAGTAAATCTGATTTTCTGGTTACTGACTAAAATCTGTGCTTCAAAGACATTTTCTGCTGTAAAAAAACTTAAGCTAATCTGAACATATTATCTGGAGTCACCTGTCAGAGTTGCTTACTGTGTAGTAATGCTGCTTCTTCATATGAAAACCTTCAGCTTTAAACTAATTAATAGGATACATTTCAATACACTCATTGATCAGCCCTTCAGTCCATTTTGATTGCAGTCAAGAGGAGGTTTCTTCTCCACTGGTTCAGGGTCGTCCAGCTGGATGGAGATGAAACTGGTAGCTGGGGCTCTGGAATTTGATTGAAATTGAAATTTTACGACGAGCACCTAGACAGGAGGAAGTCGGCTCACAAACTTGGGTACCATTTGGCTCAGGAAGTTAAATCTTCAGACTGAGACGACTTTGTGTAGCCAAAAAGTCTTTCATACTCTGAGCTGTTTAATTAGCAAAAAAAAAAAAAAAGTAAACCAAAGCTCTCAGTCACAATGACAGTTTTGGAAACACATGGATGGATTATTAACCGTTCATTCCAAATGAACAGAGTGGATTCAGTTCCAACTGAGGATCTATGCTATATATAAAAAAAAAACATTTTTTGCTGATTTAGTTGTTTTTTTTTCACTGCAGTCCGTTAACTAGAATCTGTCCTGTCACCTTACAATGAATTCGTGTTCCTGAGGCTTGTCTTCACAAAGTGTTCATTGTAAAACAATTCACAGCTTTTTACTTGCGCTGCTTTGCAGTGTGACATCTATCTAAATCAGAAGTAATTTCGCTGATCTGTTTGGGAGCAACATGTGTTCAGAGGGCTGCTTTAGTTACAGAAATAAAAATGTAGCTGCTAGAACTGGAAGCTGCTTCTTGTGCGTACATGTGGCAGCGTTGGGGTCAGTGGTCATGATAGTGGGATGCTTTTATCGGGTTTTAGGTATCAGCAGAATACAAATAGTTTGCCACCGTTCATTTTAGAATGAGTTTAATTCAGATGTTTGTTGTTTTTTCAAATACATTAATGCAAATCCATTTAAATTATTAAGCCACGTCTTTCTCCAGACATACATGCAAATATTATTCAGTCATACTTAGACCTGTTTTAACAGTTATTGCTCTCAGTAAATACATTTAGGCTGCAGAGAAAACTTCCCACTATCATAAACTTCAGTTTTAATTTGTATTTACAACGTTAATAAACGCAAATGAATAAGTTATTACCAAGGAACGTGGAACAAACCTTCAACATAAACTATTTGCATAAAACCTTTTAGATTGGAGTTATGTTTATTAAGAGCTACTGCAAAAATGTTTAACTATAAAGATCATAACTAAATGGCATGATGGGTTAGTTCATTAATCAATTGAAATTAAAGGTTAAGGGTATGCACAGCAATTTAGAGGTACGTGACAATAAAAGGACGAGATGATAATAAATGGAAAAGTGAGCATTACATGGTCAGAGTAATATTAGTTAAGATGTTATTTTTGTTGGTTATGACAGGAATAATATAATAGTTTACAGATATTCATACTAAAAGAGCCAATAGATTAGGAAAAAAAAAGTTTTAAAAAATGTCTGCATGTTGGCAAATAATGTTCTGGGATCAACCTTCAGATACCGTTCACTATAAAAACATTTTCTGCCAGACCGGATAGCAAAAACATTATAGCAAATTATTTTGAATTTCTTCCACTTGCATGCCAACATTTGCTTTTCAGTCCTGCAACCCAAAAGGGGCTGAATTGAAAAACAAGCCACAACAATGCGAAGAACATGTGCTCAGTCTAAATGATGGGGGTTCTGCGTACTATAACCTGCTATTGTGAGGCATTATTTTCTGCATTGTGATTTTAAAGTTGCTGTATGCTGTCGAGATGCTTGCACTGCACTCCGTGCAAGTTGGAAACTCATTTTTATTCTCCAGGAATAAGGTGAGGCTGTCAGTTTTCGCCCACTTACCTCTCCTTTGCAACAAGCCAGAGTGTGGGCTGAATTCTGTAATACCTCAGTGAATAAGATACCTCTCCAGACCCGGTGCCTGTATATGATGCTGCACTGCAGCTGCTATCCCATTATGCATCTCAGGCTTTTTTTGTTTGCCCACTGCATTCTCTCTACTAATCTTCTCCATTTAGAAAGTTGCTGTGGGAGAAAAAAATGAAGGCTGATCTTATTTTCAAATGTTTAGAAATTAAGTGGGATTGTCTTTTGTTATAGCAAGTTTAATATGCGAATATGTAATTCTTTTACAACTCTGAATGATACCACATTTTGTTCAAAATGTTATTTGGAGGAAAGGTATAAAAGACAAAAAAATATCCCTAAGAATTCTGGTGAACATTTTTGAAGGTGTTAACACAATCCCTGACCTGTTCAATGAAACTAATTAACCCTGTGAAACCCAGGGTTTTTTTTCCCCTTGACAGAATAACTCTAATTGTCTGGATCAATGCTGTTTTTCTTTCTTTTCTATTACAGATTCATGAGAATTTTTCTCTCTAAATCACTCGGGAGAATCTCAGAAAGCCGATGTTACCTTGGATGAGACTCTCAAGAAAGAATCTGCTCCGTGGTGCGCCTTCAGTTTTTTTTCTTTCTTGATAATGAGTTTTCTGACCAATTCAATGTCCTGAGGAATTTACCCATCCAAGAATGCTCTCAAGTAAAGGTCTTCAATTCCACACAGGCAGTGCTCCAGTTATTGTTGTTGTAGGGAATACGATGCCTTATTCACTGCTAAATTCATTTTACCTGTATTTTATGTGCAACATTTTTAAAAAAAAACATTTTTTGTTCCAGGATTTCTTCTAACTGTGTGAAGTTAAACAGTTGTTTCTTTAGTCTCACAGTTCAAATAATCAAAGTGTATTCTTACAATTTTATACTGAAAATATTTACCATTGATGTAAGGTAAAATGTTCATCTATTTACTCTAAAGCTGATAATTATGATTATTCAACCTTGTAGATGTTGTGGTTCAAGAGGGAGAATGACAGTCAACAAATTTAAGCTGACACCAAAAATAAATGAGTGAATACATCACTTGTGAGCTCTCAATTGGGAGACAATGGTTATTTAATATAGTTAAAACATGTTTGTCAAATTATGTTCCATAATTGTCATGTTGTCTTAACACTCCATTGTATAAACATCCCATAAAAAATATTTTCCCTATTGGATGTTTTTTTTTTTTTTTTACCTTTCTAATTATTTTTTCAAATAAGTTGTGACCAACAAAATGTTACATTTTTCAAACAATCTCAATCTGAAAACTGATTCCTACAAAATAAAGACAATTTATTAAAAAAATATATTTTTCTACATAAAATAAGTGGATGCACAAAGATTGACCTTCTTTAAAGTGCCTGACTTAACTCAACAGAGATCCGGCCAATTTCTGCTGGCCGGCTCATAATGAGTGAAATCAAGATCACCTGAGAGCAGTGAGTGTCTCCAGTGATTGCAGTATAAAGACGTCTGTGTCTGGAAGGTTCATTCATTGGGTAATGAGTATTCCTGTCCACCATTACAGCATGAAGACAAAAGAACACTTCAAACAAATTGGAAAAAGAAGGTTTTAAATAGTGTATTAGGGATGGATACAATAAATCTCTAAGGCAGTGAACATCACTGGGAGTTCAGCTAAATTGTGAAGAAACTGAGGGGATATGGCACATGAATGAATCTGCAGATTATGAACTGAGTAACCGTGCAAGAAGGAGAGCAGAGAGACGGGACACCAGAACAACTCTTGACTACGCTGAAGGATTTACAAACCGCTGAGATGGGAGACTGCAGACAGCCATTGCCTTCGTTCTTCAACAGTCAAAGCCTTGTGGGAGAACAGCAATGAGAAAACTACTGTTGCAGAAAATGTATCGAGCCCCAACGTCAAGTTACCCAACAGCAAAAATCCAGCATTATCAAAACGTTCACATTTCATGTTACATCTGACTCGAGTAATAAAAGTCCAGTTTTTTTTAAGAGTTGGCCATTTCTCTTTTTCTTTTGAATAATTACACTAACAAACATTGTTTTGCTTTTCGTAGCTATCTGGCAGTATTACGTGTGTATGGTCGGTAAGCTCAAGCATTCCTGCTCATGTTCCACACAGGTCAGAAAGCACAGAGACATCCAACACCAGGTAAGGTTTGGTTTAATTGTTTCTCTTTCTTTTAACCCCCCCGCCAGCTTTTGTCAGCAGCGGCGCTGATGATGTTGACGGTGGGCCGCTAAGCCTCTAGCAATGCTGATTAAATGACAGATAATTACAGGGATTTGAGTGGCACTTGTTTACTGTCAACTCTCAACTTATACTTGTCTTTTGTGTGTGTGTTTGTGTGTGTTTGCACATGTGTGCCCGTGAATGTGTTACAGGTGGCCGCCCAGTAGGTGGGAAAATGCAGGAAGTCTGCTTGTCTGTGTCCACATGTATCAGACGCAGCATGTTTTTCCCTTTCAGAGGCGAGGTATCCTGTGTGTGTGTGTGTGTGTGTGTGTGTGTGTGTGTGTGTGTGTGTGTGTGTGTGTGTGTGTGTGTGTGTGTGTGTGTTTGTGTGTGTGCGTGTTTATATGCGAGTGTCAGAGTCACCGATCGCGCTGGGCGGCTGACTTCCAGGAACCCCTGCAGCAAAAACAGGCACTGTGTGTTTCCTGCTCTCACACACCATTATCACAGGACACACACACACATACACAGATCATTGCCCTATTCTTTTTTTCCCCCCCGTTGCAGGTTTCCTCAACGCCTATCCTTGTGCCTCCGGCTGTCAAGATGTTTCGCTGCGATTGTCATGAGACTTGCTCTCTGGGAGCGAAGCAGAGGACACAAATAGGTGAGGAGTGACTGCATCCTCACAGTCGCGGCGCTTTCTCCTCCCGCATTGGGCCGCTTGCTTTGAGTGGGCCACATTGTCTCCGCTCCTATTTCAGCCTCTCGTGTGTCCAATTCAGGAGTGACATATTTCTACCATATCTCTCCAATCACTGCATTGCTTCCTGTGTTGCGTCGCGTTTGCTTGCCCAGTCACGTCATTCAGTAGTCCCTCTGACTCCACTCATGGTAAACTCGGTGATTGTATTCACTCATCCCGTCTCTCATTTTGTCACATTGGGTCCACAACTTTCACCGTATTCTGCTGGTATTTTTGTTCTACTTTGTTTAGCCCAAACAAAGTAGAACATTATGGTGACATGGGAGAAAAAAGATGGATCACTCTGAAAATTTTACGCAATCTGAAACACGTGAACCCCTTTTATACGATTACCCTAAAGATAAAAAAAATCTGGCCTTAATGGAAGAGTAATGCTGTTAAATTGTTGAAAGAAGGGCAAGATAATGCGTGCGGAAATGCAGCCAGGATGGGAACAAAGGTGTGGTCAGATGAGACCAAAACGTCCCGAACACACTTTTCCCATGATGAAACATGGTGGTGGCAGAATCATGCCGGGGGGGGAATGTTTCTCTTTAGTGGGACTGGGGAACTGCTCAGAGCTGAAGTGAAGATAGAAGCAAACGCGTTAGAGAAAAATGGTTTGGAGGTTCACCTTCCAACAAAAATCAGGCACTAGACTTTCACCCGAGTTACACTGGAACAGTTCAGATCATATTTTAAAAAAAATGCCTAAACCTAAATTCAGCTTGAACAATAGAGAATTTTGGCATAAGTATGCTCCTGGGCACTCTTCCTTGAGATCTGACAAAGCTAGAGCTTTCTTAAAGAAAAGAATTTCAGTTTGTAGATGTGCAAAGCTGACAGACAGATATACCCCCAAAGGACCTGCAACTGTGATTCCACTGAAACTATTAAGCCTGGGAATGAATATGCAAGCCAAAATGTTTAAATCCATGCCTCATCTTCCTTCTGTTTCACAATTATGCACTGGTTTGTGTTAGTCTATCACATAAAATCCAAAGAAAATACTCCAAAGTTTGTGGTTGTAATGTAGGCAGGCAAATGTGGAAAAATCTGAAGGGGGGGGATAAAGCATAATACTTTTGCAAGGTACTGTGGCGCACTGCCTTTTGTTAAGAATTGACAAAAGGAGCCAGGCATGAACATGTAAGGTCGAGATTCAGAGACTGCATTGATCAATGCTGTCTTGTAATGTAACCTACAAGCTGAGCTCTTTAAAACGACGACGGAGAGATGAAGAAAGGAGAAGGATGAAATGGAAAGAAATGCACCATGACACAATTGCAAACAATTACCATTAATGGCATCATCTATTCCCCACAGAGACTGCACTGAGAGAACAGTGTGCTCCACATCAGTGGTGCACTGAAAAGTCTTTTTTTCATTCATACTGTACACAGCAGAAAAAAAAATTACCTAATTTCCCTTTATTGTTCAGAGAACTTTGTTTATGATGGAATGAACTTTTTTTTTAGATGATTCTGATCTAACGGCCAACGAACCAGTCGGTACAAGTGAGTTGAGTACAATGAGACGTTTGGCGACATGCTGTGAACAGACAGTGGTGCGTAACTTGTTCAGCCATGCAGTTCAAGAGGACCGGTTGTTGTCACTGAGTTGTAAACGTAGCTTCTGCTCTGCGCTTTCACTGGCTCTGTGGGCGAGATGACTTCCAGATGGTCTGGAGAAAGTGTTTGCCTTGGGTTACAGCAGGCCAGCCTGCCTGCCTGGGCCTTTTCAGCACTGGGAATTGTGTGTTTGTGTGTGTTTTTGTGTGTGTGTGTGTGTGTGTGTGTGTGTGTGTGTGTGTGTGTGTGTGTGTGTGTGTGTGTGTGTGTGTGTGTGTGTGAGAAAGAAATGCAAACATGCATCATGCAGTCAAAGTCTTAAATTTTTTCTCACATACACACATGGCAGTGAACTTTGGCATTTGGCTTGTATGTTCTGGTCTATAACACCAGGGATGTGTGTAAGTACTAAGGGTCACTAGAAATTTGTGAGTGGAAAAAATAAAAAAGCCCAAACACACACAAGTGAATAAAATTTAACTTTTTTTTTCTTATACGGTACCATTTGTTTCTATTCATTTTGTTTTTAAAGATAAGATTTAAAACAAATGGGGAAGCCAGGATTTCAATGACCTATCACTGGAATATGATGAAGAGATCATAATTATATAATATACATATATAGTCAGTTGTTTTTTTTATTAAGCACCGTCTAACCTAACAAATGTGCCAGGCAGTTTAATTTGAGCATTCATCAGAAAAGCAGTCAAAATGTTCTTGTAGCTCTGGAGAGATGTGCAGCCCAGGCAGTGGAGCTATTAGTCAAGCTTTCTACACATCTGTCCGATGGAGAGTGACGAGAAGATGAAGACATTGTTGAAATAAAGACGTTTCATTAGCAGTTTGACACAAGCCATGCAGGTGACATGTTAGACATTTGATGAAATCAGAAATCACTAGCAAAAAAAATAGAATAGATAAATGAAATCTAGCCATTGTGCCAAAAATACCATCCCAACTGTGAAGAATGATGGTGGCGGCATCAATCTTTTGAAGAAACCAGTACGAAGCCACAAAAAAACCTTCAGACTGGATTGGTTCAGATAATGTATGTGTTTGCATGTGACGGTAAATATCCAGTTTGAAGTCCCACTGATAATCTGTGGCATCACAGATTATCTACTTGCTGAGAAGAATGGGAAACAATTTCAGCCTCTATGTGTGCAAAGCTGGTAGACATATCTGGCAGTGACAGTAGCTGAACAAAAGTGCACACCACACCTTTCAGAGTTTTATCAACAAAAAAAAAACCTATGGATTACTCCCTTCCTCTTTGCAATGACTCACCAGTTTGTGTTTGTCAGTCAAATAGCATCCTAACAAAATATCAGACATTTTTCTTACTCTGTAATCACAGATCAGATTAGTTAACGAGACTTATCCAATGTAAATATATAGCATGTAAATAGCTCAATGGTTTAAAAATGGAGTGAAAATACATAACTACCTTTTGACTCATGGCCTTGAATCGACTAATCGAGGTTTTAACCCCGCCCCCCTTAAAATCAAAACATAGCTTCAGGTAGTCCACACGATAAACACGTTGACTTAATCTGACCCTGCTTTTTTTCCAACCTGTTTTAGGACACTCAGAAGCAGGCTGCTGGCCTCTCGTCCTCCTCCTCCTCCTCCTCTTCTTCCTCCTCCTCCTCCTCCTCCTCTTCCTCCTCCTCAGCGGCTCGTCAGCCCCGCCCCTCGCCACCTGGCTCTGCTGCGCACCGCCGACTGGAGGCAGAGCGTCGCTACTCCTCTTCCCCACGCTGAGGGAGACGCAGAATACAACAAACCCGAGCGCTGAGACCGAGGGTTCGTTTGTCGTCCTCACTTCCCCCCCACCCCCGCCAAACAGAAAAAAAAAAAAAAAAAAAAAAACACAAAAAGATATTTTCGGTTGGAATTCCGACACAGACGTTTATGGGAATTTGAAAAGAAAGTGCGAAGAAGAAAAAAAGACGGCTCGTCTTCAGCATCTTTTCCCTTCGCCTCTCCTCTCCTCAGCTCTCCAAAAGACTCCCGGCTCTCCCAAGCTGAATATTTCTCTCCAGTGTTTCGTTTTTACCCCAACCTCCTGTTCGCGACAAGGGCTTTTTAGTGTTTTGTGTTTGTCTGAGGGAGTCCCAGCTCCCAGTTTCTGACCCCGCTGGAAGGAATCCGACGGAGACCCCGAGAGCTGGCCGGACGTTGTGGTTTTCGTCTCCCCGACGCAGGCGGCGGATCAGCGCGTGAAGAAGACTGGAAATTATTAATCCCGCACACGCCGCCGTACCGCATGGTGGGAATTTCTGCCTCCTTTCAGTGTAAGTGGTCGTTGTTTTTATTCAGTTGGTCGCAAATAGCCGTAAAACAAACTCAAAGCGCATTAATTTTTGATTGGTTATTTTTGGTCAATGACCTTTTTGAGCTAATCTCTTTGCCTTTTCTGGTCCGGATTACATCGGTTATGTCCTGTAAACAAACTGATGTTTTATCGTCTGGTTGACTTTGTGCTCGTGAGAACAAAGAGTTTTTGACTACATAATAAATTTCGTTATGACTTGGGAAATTTAGGATTATTGCGGTTAGAAGGCTGTCCCCAATAGGCATAACTCATATAATGGAGATAATTAGATTTCCATAAATTACAGTTTGTTTAAATGGTGACACTGGTGTTGGCGTTAACAGCTTTCTAGGCAGTCAATGTTGGGATTTATCTGTTTTATTTCTAATGTTTTTTTTTTTTTTTTAGAAAATATATATTTACATTGATTTCACTCCAGAAATAATTCAATTGTAGCTGATGTTTTTGCTTGGAAGCCAAATTAAGCATTCTGCTCTCTGCTTTAAGGTTAAAATGTGCAAAAAAACACCCTTCCTTTTTCCTCATCGAAGCGCATCTTCTCCAATAAGCCATATGCACTTTTCTGTTTCCTTGTCATATAAAAAAGCGCTCCTTCCTTCTCTTTCTTTATGCCTCTATCTCACCCTCTATTTCACTTTTTTTCTTTCTTTTTTCTTTTTTTACGAAGTAGCGCAGTCTTGAAATTAAAGACTGGCGTTCTATATTTTTCCTCCAGTGGGAATCTTTTTTGCTCAGGCTGGGAAAAGCGCAGACATGCGGGTTTACAGGGCGTGAGGCGGCTCTGGCTCAACGGGCTGCAGATACAGCAGACACTTTCTCACGACTCAGAGTGGAGAGGAAGGAAAATATCTGCTAGAGAACCATATAACTGAGGATTTCTCCTTCTTTCTTTCTGTCTTTCTTTCTTTCTTTCTTTCTTTCCTTCTTCCTTTCCTTTCTAAATGCATGTCAAGAAGTTTCCAGCATTAATTATGCAATAGAGTTAAAAGATATTCTTGAGCAAATGAAGTCAATAATACACATTTAGTCATCTGTTTATTCAAGTGTTATTTTGCTGGTTACGTGTAGTTGATGTATTTATAATTTTAGGCCACATGTGCATTGAAAAATGTTTGTTGTTGAAAATTACATCTTTTTTTGGTTGTTTATGACAAGGACCCCCTACTCACTGTGGAAATCTGATTTCATTTTCCACGTCTGGATAAGTTAAGAAAGTGAGCACGGTGTGTGTGTGTGTGTGTGTGTGTGTGTGTGTGTGTGTGTGTGTGTGTGTGTGTGTGTGTGTGTGTGAGAGCACAACCAAAAAAAAAATTTTTGATAGAGATTAAAAGAATATGATTTA
>CAEGAF010012273.1:0-24836 GCA_903067075.1 Micropoecilia bifurca
GTTTTATTCTTTGTTACAATTTTAATCAGGTTAAAATTGTAACCTGGTGATTTCACAGAGACAAAAAATGTAAAATCCACGTTTCCCACAATAAAATTCTAGTTAGGTTTTCAAACTTTTCCAGCACCACACTTTGGCATTAAAAACTGTAAAAAATGTACTAAAAAGATAATAAATTTAATATAATTTATTACTGTTTTATTGTTCACATTACTTTTACTGTTCACAAGACTTTGTTCTACAACAAGAACAAAGAAAAATAAAACAGAACAAAATGTTATGTTTTTAAATGTCTCTTAACTGTATGCGCTCCTGCCTGGCCTGAGAATGAATTTGACTTATGTTTAATGCATAAAATATAAGCCAACATTTATTTCAATTATACAGACTAATAGGTCATTGAGATGTTAGGAATAATAAATCAGGATTACACTGAAACAATCCAAAAAAAGAAAATTGTTAAATACTTAAACACGATATACAAAGAAGGTTATGAGAAAATCTCTGCCATTTTGCAAAAAAATACTTTTGGTAATTCTAACTAACCTAAGACAATTAAAGTTTTTAATTGTTTTAACTTCAGACAGCGAAGAAAAATAGATATTTTTTAAAGATATCTGGTTTCATCTTTAACATTTTCTAAATTTAAGCTTTTAATCAAACGTTAGACTGAACTTTATTAACAAAACTGTGCAGATTAAATATCAAAGCACCTTAATTGACATTGAAACATGTTCAAGGATTTCAAGCACCTTAGATTACCTTAGCTAAATTGATCTTCTCAGAGGTTAGAGACTGAATAAAAACCATGTCTGACTGGTCATCTGGATCAGCTCAGAGCGTTTCTGTGCTGCTCTCAGCCGCGTCACCCAACAGCCTCTCTGCCGTCGCCCATAACTACGGCTTTCTGCCAGAGACGGATTACATAACGAGTCTGAGAGCGAAGCGGTTCTCTCCAGCCCCCTCGACAAAACTTAGAGCTCAATCCAGAGCGGAGATCAAGAGAAGAACGTCAGCACATCAGTCAGCATCAGTTAGATGAAATGGAAAAACTAAAGCACTCGACGTAAACAACACAGGCTGGATCGGGGAGATTAGTCGAGTGGTTCTGTGAATGGAAATGATGCAACTTGGGTTAGATAATGTGCGTTAGCATCTAGAGAATCCGTGTTTCTAATGTGGCGAGAGCAGAGGTTAATGGAGCCGCAGTATTGGACACAATTGTAGGTTTTCTTTGCATTTAGCATCAAATTAACCCTCAGCTGATCCCGTCACAAGCAGACGGCACAACAGCATTAGTAAAAGACCTGACAGGGAAAATGTTTTAATAAAGCTCCTGCAACGTCCGGAGTTACAACAAGCTGCTGTTGTGTCTCAATAACGGATTCAGTTTAACATCATCATCATTTTCCTGGATGTAAACGCTTTGATGAAGCTCTTGTCACAACTTGCTGCAATTAATACCGTATTGTTGTCATTTTAGTTTTAGTCTCGAGGCAACATTTTTATGCTGCAACAAAGTTTTTAAAATTTGAAAAACTTTGAAAATTCAGATTTTTTTCACAGGTTTGCAGCAACAGCTCCGTTATTATGATTACAGCAACGGCTCTGAGAATAGTTCCTGATTTAATCAAGGAACTATTTAATCAACATTACTTCTTATTCTTTTTTTTAGAATGTTTTCCACCAAATGTCCTTTTTAGAGTCTATATACTCTGATCAACTAATTTAGCAATTGATTAATTGTTAACTGGAGCATACAGACTCAAAAAAGGACATTTGGTGGGGCAAAAAAACAGATCAAGTACATGAAGTTGCTGCAATATGATTATTATGATTATTATTGGATTAATTTTAAGCGTATGAAAGCACTGCTATAAAACGGTTATTTCTTTGCATGGAAAGTACAGATTTCCTTTCCTGGCTCAGTAATTTATTTTCCTACAGTGCGTTTTCTCAGAGGAAATCTGAAAGTACTCCGGGTCCAGTGGTTTGTTTTGTGTGTGGATCATCTTCCTCTGGTAAAAATGAAGTATTTTCCCCCCCACAGTCGCCACATGCTTGCTTAATGTAAGGTCTTCCTTGCATAACTGAATTTAACAGAACTGTGTTTTTATCTATATCAAATTTGACTGCAAGGTATTGAATATGAATCTGACAATTTTATTGTGCGGAACTAGACTAATTTGGATTTATTTAAACTAATTGGTTTCTTTATAGGATGTTATTTAAAGTGAATTGGAGCTAAATGTATAATTTAAGTCAAGCTTGTGATAACCAGGTAACTATCTGACTTTAAAGACTTGCAACTCTTCTGTACTTCCTGTTTTTTGTGCAGCCACACAGCGTTTCCTCCTCCTTGACCCCGTTTAACCTCCCCAACCGTTCCCAATTTCTTCAGACGCAGAAAACCCCGCAGGTTTTCGAAACGCTTCTCGAAGAAACCTTCGGTTTCAGATCAGCAGCTTTGAGGAAGAGGAAATAACGCAGCTCTAAGAATGAGAGACAAATGAGCAGCTACCAGCTGCTGTGTTGACTGCAGGTGCAAAAACTAACACAAAGAGGAGGCGTTCTGGACATCCTGTGCTCTTGGAGTCCCTGTTCACACAGAATATTTTTATTCTGGACATGAGGAATTAAAAAATAAAGACAAATGTTCCTCTGTGTGAGGACTGCAGCCGGCCAAAATTTGGGGAATACCAGGCTGCGACCTGTAGCTCTGAAGTTTTTCTTTTGTACAGTTATTGAATATTTTATATAACAAAGCAAGCTAGTGACGTTACATTACATTAGATTAACATTCAACAAACTGACAGCTAAACAAATATAGGACAGAAACAGAAAAAATTATCAGCACTAAGGATAATTTTCTTAATATCCCAGGAACTGGCAATACAAGCGAATCGTTCCAGTTCAGCTCTTAATAATTTTGGTCAAAAATGCTAAACGATTCCCACTTTAAAATAAAATGCCTGCTATTTTTATGCAATATATGTATGCGAAGCATTTCCAGAAAGAATGACACCAACAGAGTAAGAATATCTTTGTTCATCAAGTAACTCTTTTTGACTTTTTGTTGCAAAGCTTATACTTTTTTTACATAATTGAATTTTTTAAATTGAATATAGTATTTAAAAGAGAAAAAAATAAAACGTATTGCTTTTGTGTAAAAGTTTAAGGTTTTTCTTTAATTTCTTTTCCCCCAATAGTAAATTTAGTTAAAAATAAAGCTAATTTGTATCATCACTTTTCTCACAAATTTTTAAACATTTCCGCTGTTAATGCACATTGGGGTTTTTTCTGCATTGATGTGCAGTACATCATTATTACTATTACTGATCTATAAAGCTTGACATATATATATATATATATGTATATACATATACATATATATTTATTTTTATTTTTATGTGAACCCTTTCACTCAAATGTCCCCTTTGTGTGACAAAGACCGTTTCCACTGTGGCGCTTTTGAGGCTCTATTTAAATTTTGTTTAGTTGGACAAAAGGCTGTAAGGGTTGAAAGGTCGCCAACCTCTGGTTTAGATTACACCTGCACTTTCCAGCGGTCCATTTATGAGCAGAACCCCAGAGAAAAAGTAAAGCAACACAAACACAAATAAAATCGGTCAGAAAACGAGTTATTTTGGAAGTTTGTGGATGACTGGACAGGTTGTTACGGATGGGAGCGAGTTAGAGATGCGGATTATGTTCTGCCTGTTGGTGAGTGGTGGTTTGGTCCGAGTGTCTGAGTGGTACCTTCTCTCCGGCGTTCCCAACCAGGTTCTGAACGGGCCGAGCTCAGGGCTGAAGGACGCATGCAACAGAACGAGACAGAACCACACACAGCCAGAGGGCCACCTTGACATTCGCTCTGCAGGAAGTTTAACGCTGACATTTGAGCCAGCTGCACCCAAAGTGTTTGGGATCCGATCCGCGCCGGGAGTCACGCTGGGCGGCGGTTTGGGGAAAATTAGAGGAAAAATATCAAAGTGGCCTTCAAGGAGACGCACAGGGAGAGCGGGGAAGCGAGCCGACAACAGGACAATGCAAGGCACAGAAAGCGGGAAGCAAAGTCTGATTGGTGGTTCTTGTAATGGATTTAGGATTTTCCAGGCAAATTTGTTAGAGATTAAGATGTATTGCAACAATTTTCACACAAATTACAGGAACAGAATATATTATTTAGCCAGAGAAAAAGCTCTCTCTATATAAAAACAACATGTCAGTATTTAACAAGAATCTAAAGGCATCAAGAAAAAACTAAAATAAATCATTTGTAATAACTTCATGACAGAATAAAGAGATAATTCATAGGTTAACTCAGGTGTGCTGAAGAAACTTGTAAAAAAAACAAGTCCTCTATAGAATGAAGATGTCACTATTTCAACCTGAAAATCTACCAACACTTCTTCTTGTACCTTTTTAAAAAGGTACTTGTAAAATGCGCTGCGATACAAACTGCTACAGGATTTGCCATCAGGATCTACAAAAACTCCTTGTTTAATAAGAGCTGCAACATGTAATGTATCTCTGGGATTAATAAAGTATTTTGAATTTTCTTCTACTCTGTAGATGTTTAATTTGTGTTTTAAAAAATGCCCATATTTTGAAATATAAGCTAAAATCAGAGTATAAAATTCACACCTGGACCAAAACCAGCCCTTAAGCGTGTGGAGAAACGTCTTTTTCCTCCAATCACTATAATAAACAAGGCTTCCCGTTAGAGGCAGAGTGTGGAGAAAAACCTGCTCAGCTTGATCTGAAACGTGCGACTGCTCAGTTATAGTCTGACGAGTAAAAAGTGTGATTTGACAGCGCCTGTTTAGCTGCAGAAAAAAAAGAAAAGAACAAAAGAAGCAGACCATGTCAACATTCCCACGACTGTGTAGTTCCTGGCTGTTGCTAGGGAACCAGCGAGTCTGAGATGGCTCGTTTTAGAAAATATGGAGATGCTGTAAACATGTAAAGTCACAACCACTAACATGTTAGCTGCTAACTTGTAAAGATGAAGGTAAGAATGGTTATTTTTCAGCTTGTTTGCTCAACAGTGAGGTTAAAGTTGACTGAAAACATTCTGAAATCATTAGAGAAACAAAGTCTTCCCCCATCTCGACTATGTGGCTGATGCAAGCAGGAAGAACTGCGTTGATCGATAAAGTCATTAGTGAGGGGGAATTATTAGAGATGCACTGATCCGCTTTTTTCACTTCCGATACCGATATCTGAGGTGCAGTATTGGACGATGCCGATCCGATACAAACACCGATGAACTGACTTAAAATGTTTCTTTAGACAGACGTATAAGTACTAAATTACAAATTTATTTGATAACTCTGCACCAGAGTGCGCAGCACATAGAAAATGAACATGTAAACATGTACAAATAAAGAGCAACCACTTTCTTTTAAAAGGCTCAGAAAGTGAAAGTGGGGACTCTAAATATAATGTTAATAAATATTAAAGAGAGACATCACTCAGAGCACAGCATGGACTTATACTGACTAGATCTGCCCTTTTATCGGCACTTTGAAATGATACTTGACCTATAATTTTTTTCAAGAGTTATTGATTAATGAGTTAATCTGAAGTTGACTGATCTCATCAATCAAGTAATGATTAATTATAAGCCACCATTTTCTTAAAAACTTGAGTTTTCTCTAGTATCAAGAGAATCGACCGTCTTTCTGTAACAAAAAGGTCTAAAGTTTTCATAATACGCCAAATAAAAAAAAAACGTTATTCATCATACTTTCAGCTGCATTAGATACTGACTGAATAAAATCGTTATCTTCTCACCTTATTAGACTTATTTCTCAAATATAATGTTCTTCAGGTGAAGCTGTTTAAGTGTTTACATTTCAAAACAAAACTGCATAAAATGCATTTTCTGTCCAAAAAGTGGAGTCTGCTTGGACCGTGTCTCTTCACCATCCTGTTACTGCCCCACCACCTTTGTTTCCCTGTCAGCTGGCAGAGAAACAGCCAGCTACACTGGTACACTCTACACTGGCAGAGGGACCAGTGTTGCCCTCTACTGGATGGAGGCCAAACTACAACACTAACAGAAAGATCTAAATGGGAGTTCTTAGTTAATGGACTGTAACAAATTTGAATCAAATAAATTAATTGTTTGCATCCCTAACTGGGACCAGAGGTTACTATCGGATCGATGCATCTCCAGATAAATTATAAGGGGGAGGGGAAGGGGTGAATCACAGATTTGTCCCCAAATTGTGTCAACATGCGTCTTCATCTCTCCTCTTTGTCCTCTCCAGGAAGAGTGGTGTGAGGTAGAAAGGTGTGTGTTTGTGTGTCTGCGATGCGAGGACTTGCCTGGGCCGAGGTGCGTGCAGGTCAGAGGGGCATGGATGATTGGAGGAGGACAGGGACTTTTGGTGGCGGGGACGCGAGGACGTGGAGGAGAGGACGGCGGCAGCTGAGGCAGTGGAGGCTCGGGAGCCCGGAGTGTTTAGGCTGGCATGGGAGGGGAGGGAAGGAGGAAGAGGAGGAGGAGGAGGAGGAGGAGGAGGAGGAGGAGGAGGAACACCCCGCCCGGCGAAACACATCCAAACACATTCACACACACATACACAGCATGGGGCGTTTGCACACACCAGCGGGCGGGGTTTGTGTGAGGGTGGGTGGAGAAGTGAGGTGGAGTATGGTTAGAGGCAGCATTTATTTTTTTAAATTAAAATAAAATGAAAAAAAAAAAAAAAACAGAGGAAAGTGAGAAACAAATAAGTAGGGACAGGAGATGCATGCAACAAGCAGTTGGTCTTCATTTGTTTTCATCTGTGCGATTCCACAGATAGAGAGAAACCACAATCAAACAGGTTTTTTGTGCTTTCATCTTTTCACATAAAGGAAAACACAAAAGACCAACTTCTAGACGATTCAGAGCCGTCGCACCAGAGGAAGGCAATTTATGGAGACAAAGAGAGACAGAAATGTGCAAAGCAATAAAACTCAAAACGTTGGGAGATAAAAACATCTCTGTTTAACGCTCTATTGTCCCCACTGTTTAGGACTGCTGTGCACAAACTGAACAACTAATTTTGCTTCTCATCTAAAGCTTTCTGACAAAATTATTCATACCCTTTGAACCTTGTTGCAATCTTCTCCCATTAACGCAACACAATCGCTCAATCACAGGGCGAGTCTCAGTAGAAACGGATAAACACAAAAGGATCCAATTCGGTTTTTAGTTCCAATTTAACTCAACATCGTCACTAAAATCCATCTCTTTGTGTTGCAATACCACGTAAAATCAGAAAGAAATGCATTTTGTTGTTGTAATCAAAAAAGTGTGAAAAACCTCCAGGGTGGGCTTTTTGTACTTACACTTTTAGCGTAGTGTTTTGTGGTACTATAGTGATGACAGAAAATGCGATAAATTATAATGTATATTTTAGTCTTTTTCTGGGCACTGCTTACTTCAAAAAGTGTGATTCATACGACCAAGCTGCACAAAGCAGCTTTGTTTAATCATAATTTGAATTCACTGATATTTATTGATACATTGATGCGTTTTTTTATTTAAAATCAATAATGTAAAATACATTAATATGGCAATAAATGATGCCTCCGTCAAGGGCTATGAAAACTTTAGCAGGATCACATGTAAACGACATAAACCAACATTTACTGATAAATATCTACTGCAAAGCAACTAGCAGCAAGATTTGCCCAAGTGTCACTCTGACTGTGCTGCAGCAGAGATTTAATCTGCGTTCAGGCTCCCGTCACGTCAAGCAGCAGATTAGGGCTGAAACGATTAATCCAATTCATCGTGATTAATCGATTATTGAAATAATCCTCAACTAATTCAGCAATCGAATAATTGTTAGCTGGAGTAGGCCATTTGCTGAAAAAATAAAAATAAAAAATGATATTAGGAGTAGTAATTATGTCAAAACTGCATAATAAATATACACATTTTGCATTTAAGATAAAAAATGCCTTTGTTTGTAAGTATGTTTTAGCTCCTCAAGCTGCAGTTTTAGCTTCATCTGGTTTGGGATTTACTAAAGAAATGCTGCATTAATGCACTTTAGGCAATAAATGTTTATTTTCTTAACTAAAAGAATGAATTTAGTTGTTTATTTAGATCCTTTAATGCATTCCTAATATTGCATAAAAAAGGCTTAAGTGGTTAAGTGAAATGTATAATTTTATTTTATCCAATTAATTGATTAATCGTCAGAATAATCAACAGATCCAGACTCTCAACTTTCTAAACATTTTCTATTTCCATCTCTTTACTGTCTCTGTGTTAATTAGCAAACTTGTCCAGATGCTACAAAGCTCTGCACATTACTGACGGCTCTAACTCTGTGTTAACATGGAGACAGAGTGAGAGAAAGAAGAACAAGAACACACACAGTGAGAGTACTGTGTGTGTTCTTGTTTTTTTTTTTCTCAGAGTGGTACCACAGGGAGACGGAGAAAGAGATCATTCGAGAGGGAGAGAGAGAGAGAGAGAGAGAGAAAGAGGCACAGTTACTGAAGTCAAACAACAAATGATTATTGCACAGAAAAAAGACATAACAGTGAGGAGGAAATTCTCTCTTTCCGATATGGATTAGCAAGGCTGGCGATGGTAGAAACAAAGCACTGCTTTCATTTCTGGAGTCTTACACATCAGGACATAATAAAAGCTACCGGGTCTTTAAATAAAAGTACATAAAGGAGAGAGAAATTAGTGGAGTTTGTTCACCCCTAATCCTTTCATAGGATTTAAGAGGGAAAGCAGCAACCAGGCGATATTAATTAAATGAATTTGATCAATGGCAATCTTGAAAGAGATTAGAACGTTTTCAGCTCTAAAGTGTGCCGCCGTGTTTTAACACAATGCCAGGCCGGAGAGGCATCAGCAATGGCTTCACTGCTATCAATCTAGGAAGGGTTATAAAGTGATTTACAGACAGCTAAAGTTATGATCCAACAGCAGGTCTTGAGGGGCAATTCCAATTTCATTTGCTAAAATACTATTTTTTATTTTAATAGTTGTTCATGCTACTGAATCAGACTTGTGTATGAATAGTTTGCTACACCAAAGCGACGCGCATGTGAAGAAGAACATTGACGTCACACAGCAGTGCATGTTTATGGGGTAATACTGGATGGAGCCTTTTGTGGATCGATTTAAAGTTTATTCAGTAACGATTCACAAACTCATGAAACAAAAGAAGCTAATAAAAGAAAAGAAAGCACAACTAATAGCAGTGACCTCTTGTGGAGAATTGACTGCAGTTTTTATAGAGAAATAGTGAGAACTATGACTGCAGTGACAAACCTCCTTCATATTTTTCATATTTATATTTTTCAGCTAATGTTTACGTCTGGATTTACTGCGTCTGGGTTCTAGCATTAGCTTTTTAGCTAATTTTGTCTTCAAAACTAAAACGCTGTCTCAATGAACAGATCAGGTTTATTGAACATGCTAGTGAAAGCCAACATGATGAAAACAGTTAAGCCAACATTAGGTTTTTACCTGCAAACGCTTCAAAAACAACCGATAAATAACCGATTTGGTGCCACACATATAGAAGAGGCACAAATTGGACCTTTTGGGGTAACATTGATTTGGGTCCCATTTGCCTGTTGTGTGAACATAGCCATAAAGTCCAAGCTCCAGCTAGCATGTTAAACGGTCAAATTTGTGAACAGCACTTCCTCAGTTGAACAATTAGAAAAATGTAGTTTAGCTAGGAGCAAAAATGCACTATTGAATACTTGTGTGTATAGTTGCCAAGAAATTGACTTTATCCAAGCTGTTTCTCCTAATGGAGTTTAATTTACTTTTAAACACATTAATTCTTGCTTCATATACCGAAAGTAAGCTGCTGCGTGTTTTTATACAGTGGTTAGATATAAATACCTTCAACACTTGGTTAAGACCAGATCGTTTTATTAGGTCCTGATATGAAGGAAAAAAGCTAGAATTAGAGTGGGTGTACTTTCGTTTTACCATGACTCTGTTTAAAGCTGCGTAAGCCTATAAACACCAACCACACAAATTAAGGAGAGGGTTAATATTCCACTAGTGGTGCTAATCTCAAAAAGAGCGCTAGGGAGTGTAGAAATGGGACAAAAGATTAATATTAAGACAAGGAGGACTAAAGGAAGCCAGGAAAGGAGGAGTCAGAGAAAAGTAAGACTCAGAGACCAGAGGGATAAATGCTCAGACAAAGATAAAAAACGACCAAATTAAGAACATTAGAAAAGTTGAGGGAGAATGAAGATGAGAGAGAGACAGTGTGAGGAGTAAGACAAGTAAAACCAAAAAAAAGAAGCCCAAACTTCAAAAGCATTAATGATAATCAAACAAATGCAACTTCAAAAACAAAGCAGATGATAACCACTGTGTTAGCAGAAACTAGCATAGCTAATTAGACCCACATGACTTTAAAAACACAAAGCAATGAGCTCTGAAATGAGCCCTTCATCACCAGGCAGCGCTGAATCAGAAGACAAAAATCTGTGAAAAATGTTCTGATACATCCTGAGCACAGATTCAGCTCAGTTTCTACTACTGTAGATAAAGCGCTGCTGGCACTAAGAGGGGTCATTTGAGAACGACAACATGAACAGTAATAAAGCAGTTATGAACCATGACGCCGTCGCAGTTGGGATTATGTTTTGGCTCAATGTTTGAAGCTCATGGGAAAACACACAAAGCGTATGGCTGGTTAAGCATGAGCTGCATGTGAGGACATGAAGGAGTTGGGAAATGCAAAATTTTATGATGATTTTGGCAAATATTTGCTTTCTATCATCAATGTGTAGTTCCAGTGCAGACAAAAGACTTAACTTTTTTTTTTTTTTGTCCAAACTGAAAAAGTCTGAAGCAACCGAGAAGGAAGAGTTTGAAGCTTGAGCTAAATTTAGAAAGAGTAAAATGAGAGGGAGTGTCCCAATCCCAGAGGAAGAACATGGGAAGCCGGTTTTATAGCCTAATATTATAGACTTGCGATTCCTTTTACCGTCCAGTTCCCTCAAACTCCCTGCTCTGACTGCCGGGCCTCCATGTCAGCATCCTGGGGGAAATCTGTAATCTACTGGAGGTCTGGCCTAAATTCCCAGGAGGGCCTGATTTTGGAGTCCAGGAGGGCTTACCCCTCCTTGCGCCAGCTGGCAGCGCTCTGCAGAGCACCGGCCAAGGTCCGGGGATCAGTCAGCGACGTGGCTGAGGGGCGGCTTCATTCACAAACCCGCGTGAGCACGCTCCTGCTCGCCGTGCAGCGGCGGGGAAACGGCCCCGGCTGCCTTTTGACCGCTGCATGCGGGTGTTTTTGTGCCGTGGTCTGTCAGAAACATCGTTGTTTTGCGAGCGCTGGGTGTTTCCGTACCTGTCCTTGCCGTTCTGGATGCCAGTGCCAAGCGTGGCTCTCTCAGCCAGAGGAGAGTTCCGGCTGCGGCTGGTTCCAGTGGAGAGGATGCTGTTCTGCAGACGGACAGACGACAGAAACGTTAGAACCGGAGCGACTGGTCGCCTTTCATGTCGGACCCATATCATTTCCATATTGGATTACAATTCGCTGAAACACACTGGAGGTTATGGACTATGGCAATTGCATCTAATGACTGTAAAACAGAGAAATACCAGCATTTCTACACCCGACACAATGGTCCTGTAAGCAGCTGGGCGGCTATTTTACAGGTGGACGACATGGCTGAAAAATGTGACGGTATAAGAGTTTTGTGTTAGTCAGTATCAATAATTATTGATTAGTTTTTTTCGTTTTAAATATATGAAATACTGCCAAACTGGTTGCGTGACCTTTCGTTTTCCGTTTTTAGGCAGTCATGAAGCACGGTGGTGAAACCTGAAACTGCTGCTGCGCAAGTTACTCAACTGGTTGTTGCTAGGTAACCAAAGGGTGGGCGAGTTGTTGCTAGGTAACCAAAGGGTGGGTGAGTTGGTTGATTCCACCAATCTTAGTTGAGAAAGGTTGAACAGCTAAAGCCTTTCCTCTGCCTACGTCTCCCAGAATGCTGTGCGGTTCTGGATCAGAGTCTAGTGAAATGATTGAATATTCTACTGGACTGATATTGATCACGTGTCGATTGCGATATATTATTAATTTGCACTGGAAAGAACCACTGCTGCCAAAAACTCTCTGCTCTCTTCATAGAAAGTATGCATGGCCTCCTACTTTAGTTTCTCTTACTTTATCTACTCTGTTTGCTTTTCTTCCCCATAGAAAGCTTTTCTTTTTAGACAGAGCTGCCACTGCTGCCAGTAACATTTTGTCCTCTCTCTTTCTGAAGAAACTGTTCCTGGCTCAAACCAGGCTCAGTGTTTTGTTCCAAAGCCGCAGTTACAGTAATTATTTATTCTATTCATTATTCTGACTATTTAGCGGATAGATGAAGCTGGCACTCTGCTGATTTTTTATTGAATCATTCAAGCTCAACTTTTACAATATGAAAAAATGGAAATAATTAAATTTTTAAAGAAAAAAAACAAAAAAAAAAAACATTTTTTTGCCCAAAATTCTTGATCGTTTTCAGGGAGGTAAAATAAATTCTGCGTGTGAAAAGCTCAGCCCTTCTTACTTGACTTATCGATACAGTTTAAGGTTGATATGTTGAATATTTTTCAAACAATTGGATGCAAAATTAGGAAGTTTTAATTTTTTTTTACAGAATTTTAACAAAGTGCAACTTGAGGAAATCTGGGTAGAACGTATTTACAATTAAGGTTTTTCCATCTTAAACGCAAAATGATTGTACAATTGTAGGCTAATTACTGCTCCATCTGCTCTTTCACCATTTTTCGAGTCACTTGATGATTTTATTACTAAATTAGCTGACAATTGTTCCAATAAGCGATTCATCATAATTAATCGTTTCAGCCCTTCTTTGTTCTTAAGCTGTTTTATTCCCTGCCCATTGACAGAAACATAGAAAGTATTCCTGACTCAGTGCTTCTGTTTTTGTTTTTCATCGTCTGCTTCCTGTGCTGATGTTTGAATCTGTGTGTTTTTCTTTTGAAAAGAAATTAATCCTCTAAAATCTCACAACATGATTTATTAGACAACCATTTACCAACTGGCATTTTTTAATCAGTAGGTGGACTTTATTTACATCTGACTGTGTAAATACAGTCCATATGACTTCATATGACTGGACTGCATTGGAATGAATTTGAAAAAATAAAAAAGACTTTAACTGGACACATTAAAGATCCTGAATCCTTTTTCAGAAATAGTTTTTCACATTTTGTTATAAAGTAGTAAAGTGGACGTAGAAACGTTGAAGCAAAGTTAAAGAAAAAACAGAAAACACCTCTATTCTGGTTTTGCTGTTTAAGTAAATAAATAGATGTAGTAAATTTTTCTCCGTCGTTTCATTAGAGCGCGGCATTCGGCGGGTCTTACAGTGGAAGGCGTGGCGCTCTTTTTACGATCCGATGAGACCAGAGGGCTGGCCCCCACCTTGGTGGTGGAGCTGCTTGACGAGCCTTTCCTCCCAGAATCCTCTGCTGTAGAGCGGTTGTCAGACTGACCTCCCCTCTTCGAGTAGGAGCCTAGGAGAAGACAGAGTCGCCATCAGACGCAAAGACCTGCAGCTCATTTGTCTGGGATCCCACCAAATAAATATCAGAGACTCACAAAGACAAGCTAATTTGTTTTCCAAACAACCAGCTAGCTAAACCTGCTAATTTCCTGGTAATATTGTCCCAATTCACATTTCTCCCCTTCACACATCAGTTTTAATGAACTCTGATTAAAAAAAAAAACAGCCTCACTCTGGTCAGTGGTTCTGCGGTTCTGAGGCTTCGGGTTGGACGACACGCTGCGCTGTACCTGTGAAGAGGGAACGTTAAGTCAGATAATACAGTCCAACTGCTGCCTGCTGCTGTTTGTTTAACCAAACTGAAGTTCCTGTGGGATGTCACAATTGCAGGAAATGATTTCATAAAGTAAAAGATAAGTTAAAAAAAATGGAAAATAATTTTAAAGATAAGAAAATGTACGTAACTATCCCTGTCAAGATCAATTTTGCTGGACCTTAAGTTGTCCCAGAAATTACTGCGATAAATGATAATATTGTCATTTTGAACTATAGTTACTAAAGTACACCCTAAAATAGAAAAACTTTAATTTCCAGAGAATATTTAACACAGGAACTGGAACACATTTTAAATATCCAAAACAAATATACAAAACTATCAAACCATTAAATACAATGGATTTTAAATCGCAACAAAACATATTGATAAAAACACTTGGACAGCACTTAACTACTTTGTACTGTGTCAAATGTTTTAAAAGTTTTTAAATGTAAGCTTTTCACTAATATTAAAGATTAAGCATCTCTTTAAAGATTAAGCTAATTACACAAATGAGCATGCAAATGGAAATTATCAAGATTTGCTGCAGATTTTTATAAAAACAGCCCATAGCCTCCATGTGCCTTTAATTCCCATATATTCAGAAATTACAAAAAGGAAAGGTGTGATTTAGGGGTAAAAATAAAACAAATAGCAGCATTAATATGTGTATTTGTACCTTGTGAGGTGGAGAGGGGGCATTTGTGTTGCTTAGATCATTTCCTGGCCTTGCTTTGAGGGGTAATTCATCCAGCTGAGGAGAAGGAAAAACATCATCAGGCACTCAGACACAAACACAGAAAGATTAATGGTGCTCTTATGTTTTTATGTAAATACTGAAAGGAGTTACTAAGTCACTATTACAAAACAAAACAGAGAACAGAGGGTTGGTGTGTGAGCATGAGAAAAGGTCGGTACCTCAGAGTTCCTATAGTCCAGAAGCAGGAACGTAGCCATCACTTCATTGTACTTCTGGTTCAGCAGAGAATCCTGGATCTCTTCTTGGGAATAACCCATCCGCAACATTTTCTCTGTACACAACAACAACACAGATCCTTCACGATTAAAACGCTGAGCTCCTTGTGTAACCATGACCCTGTATGTGAAAGTGAAGAATAGATGGGTGGGTTTGCTACGCACCTGTTCTCCTGGGGTCTTTGTAATCTGGTAGAGGTTCGATGTAGGGTTTGAGTTCGTCCTCTTCATAGCCCACATTCATCCATCGGTCCCTCATTATCTGCTGCTGGGATAAAAAAAAAAAACAACAAAAGAAAACATACGTACAGGATGACCTGGTTTGGTAAATGGGATAAAATAAACTGCTGCATCCTAAGTGCACAATGGAGCGTTACCTCAGATCCTTCCTTCCAGTATGCGACAGATTTCATAACCATTACTACTCCCAAAAACAATGCGTTTAAATCCCTGTTATTTGCAGTTTCACTCATCTTAACGTTATTGTAAATTGCACACCTCTGTAAAATCTTTAGTTTTATATGTTATATTCATCCTATTGTTTTTTTTTAATGCACAAATACACATGAGCATTATGTATTTTTTCTCGTTTTTAATTATGCTGCTCAGTTTCACTTTCATTAGATCAGAGTATGCCATTTCTTGATTACGTTTAAGTTATAATCTTGTCCTTAATGTGCAGAACATTTCCTAATTTGGCTTGTTTTTGTGTGTTTTTATATACAGCGTTCTTACAATTTTTTCCCCTACAGTAAAATTTAAGCATCTTTAAGGTAAGCCTCAAACTTTTTCTGCACTGCACTTTGGAAATAAAAAAAGAAAAAAAAAGTTTCAAGACAAAAATTTGTTTTGAAAAGTCTCTGACACGCATCCTATGCAGATACAAGCAGAACCAAACAAAAAAAACCTCAATTTTAATCATGTTTACAGTATAAAATATAAGGTAAACATGATGAATTACACCAATCAATAAATCATTGAGCCATTATGGAATTATAAATATACATTACTGAAACGATCCAAACAAAGTGTGCTAATATAAATTACCTTCCAGCTCAAATTAAATGCTTCAACATAATGTACAAAGAAAGTTATGAAAAAAAAAATCTCTTGCTAATTTGTCTGGGATTTAGCAAATAGAAATAATGTTGGTGATTCTAACTGATCTAAAAGAAAAACTAGTTGATTAACTTCAGACAGTGAATTTGTTATTTATTTTTTAGGTGTATGGAACTTTAAATAACATTTTTTCACATATAATGTTTTAATCAAGCATTAGGTTGCACTTTATTACAAAACTGTGCATTTTGATTATCAACCACTTTCAATGACTTGTACCAGAAATCAATTACTTTTCAAACCTTTAAAGCACCTAATTGAAATTCAAGCACTCATAAAAACTCTGTATACATTCGTAATACTTCTTTTTTTTTATCTTTATGTGAACCTAAATGCCTCAAAGCTGCTGGTATAACAAGAAAAAGCTTTAAAATGAAATCAGATTCATTTCCCTCCTTCATTTTGTTCTTGGAACAAAAGTCCTGCTGTTTTCCAGTTAGTAGCATCAAAAAGTGACATAAAACTGAACCTGGCTTGTGCTCACTATGCTTTTAAAAATCACTTTACTCTTTAGTAACAAAGTCACATGGAGCTGATGAAACAATCTAGGTTTACCACATCTCATTTGAGGAACAAAAACTAGTTCTATGCAGTGTTTAATAATAATTCAACTTTATGTAATATGTTTAATAGTCACGATTAGTGGGATTTCCTGTTTACTGCTGTAGTCACTGTGTGTTTTGTGCTTTTTCAATCAGTGCATGTCTGCATACCTCGAGGCTGCCTCTTTTAGAAGGGTTTAGGATCAGGAACTTCTTCAGCAAGTTCTCACAGTCGGTGGACATGTAGAAAGGAATTCTGTATTTACCACGCAGCACACGCTCTCTCAACTCCTGCACAGCAACAAGAGGACCAAAGGTCAAGGGTTAATTCAACATATTTAGTCCGCCTTTAACCTGACAGTCAGGTCTGTCCAGACAGGTCTTAAAAGTTGTGTTTGCTTGAAAAGAAACAAGGGAATTTGTCCAAGTAGAAGACAAAGAAAATCACTTCAAAAACTGTTTTTTTTTTATGAAGTGCTTGAGTATTTGGACAATTACTTTATTTTGTTCTTCTTTATTCAATAAAAACAATCAGAAGCTGTTAATAGAGTTAAAATCTTCTGGCTTTTAGGTACAATCTGAAAAGAACCAAGAAAGTAAATTGCAAGACAGATTCAGAAGAGGGTTTTTTTAATTGTTAAATATGCAACTACATCTAGAATCCAGAAAATCCTCGATGGTGCATCTTTGAACCCACATGTGGTCAACAGCAGGAAGTGAAACTCAAGGTCACCGTTATGTCATGTTTATGTGACACAAAGTCATGGAGTACAAATAAAAATTCACACAAACTGATTATTAAAAAAGTAAAGTAAAATATGAAAATGTCATCAATTTGTATTTTTAAATATAACCAACATTAAATGTTTGTTGGCCTTTTTTCAATTTTTTATGGTTGTTTTTCTTTTTGTTGTCATTTTTGTTTAATAAGTAAATATCATCAGTTACTATATCTGTGTTAGTAGGATTTATTGAACCTTTTCTGAAAGTGAAAAATGTTCACACTAAAATAGAAAAATTAAAAGTGTCTACATTTTTCAGAGTGAAATTTTGCATTTTTTGGTCCATTTTCAAGTGCAAATATCTTGGTACACTTGAAGTAAGACAAAAGTTACTTCACAGTAACTTTTCAGTAAGATATAGAAGTTTATTTTAAGGTCAATCATTCATTAATATTGAAGAAAAGTTCCAATTCCACTAGCAAATTATTTCACTTATAACATTGGAAAAATGCCTTTTAAGTGAAATAATGCAAACTTTTTCTTCATTATTAAGGAATTACTTACTGAAAATAAACTCTTACATCTTGCTGAAAAGATACTTGTGAGTGTCTTTTGTCTTATTTCAGTTGCACAAAGATGTTTGCACTAGAAACTGGACAAATACTTAGTAATATTTTGTGTTTTGCAGCGTGCTACTGCGATGAAGACTAATTTATTTTTTAAAATGTGTCCGGCCCTTTATCCACTTTGCTCCTCATTTTGGATTTAGTGGGCCAAACCGAGCAGAAACTAGCTTGATAAATCCAGCATCCGCCCACCGAATGCAGACGACTGATTGTGTAACATACAGAAAACACAAACACACACAAAAAAAAAATCTTCCCATCCCAACCTTGAGGTTTTGTCCGTCGAAGGGCAGCGAGCCGCTGACCAGCGTGTAGAGGATGACCCCCAGGCTCCAGACGTCCACTTCGGGCCCGTCGTACTTCTTGCCCTGGAAGAGCTCCGGAGCGGCGTAGGGCGGGGAGCCGCAGAACGTGTCCAGCTTGTTCCCCAACGTAAACTCATTGCTGAAGCCAAAATCTGCTATCTTGATGTTCATATCTGCGTCCAGCAGCAGGTTTTCTGCCTGCAGTCAGAGAGGCGTGGGAACAGAGGAGGAGGAGGAGACAGATGGACCAAAAAGTGAGGCACAGAAGACGGTTCGTTTGTCCAAAAAAAGTGCATCAAGCTACAAATCGAGCTGATTATTTTTGCTCTGCTTCATCTGAAAGATTTAGACCAAGTCCTTCATTCCTCGTCTTCCATGCAAACTGTGATAACAGAGAGTCTCACTGTCTTGAAAATGAGTTTATAAACTATAATAATAATAATAGTAATAATAATGATGCTGGAGGGACTATGTCTCTCGGCTGGCCTGGGAACGCCTTGGGGTTCCCCCGGAGGAGCTGGAAGAAGTGGCTGGGGAGGGAAGTCTGGGCCTCCCTTCTGAAGCTGCTGCCCCCGCGACCCGACTCCGAATAAGCGGAAGAGAATGGATGGATGGATGGATGCTGGATCAAACATGTGCTTTCAAAGTGATGGTCTGAGGCAAAGTGAGCTGCCGGTGCGCCTTTTTATCTTTAAGCCTGAAGTGACCCACCGAGTAAGGAGGCTGGGTTGCCTAGCAACAGGTGTGCTCTCCTTTTCACTTGCTCTGAATGCTCGGCAGCTTCTGTGCATTTCTGGGTGAATGAGCGTTAACTACAAAACGGACATCGTCTCAGAGCTCTGGGCCCCAAAATGAATGAGAGCAATTTCTGCTCCTTTAAACGGCGCCGGGTGGGATTCTGGTGCGGAGACCCGTCAATCACACTGAGGTTTCACACCATTACCACAAAACTGTGGCACAAAAAAAAAATTCTAACTTGATCTAATTACTTTGAGAACAACATGACTAAGACTTGATTTATGCTGACTTGTTTTTTTAATGCTAATGAATATGGATGTGTGTGAAGAGACCAACTGATTTATAAAATTAAAACCAAAAAAAGATGAAATATTAAGTCAAATATTATGAAATATAAAGTCAGAATGAGCAAAAGCAGCTTCTTTCAATAGATGGTGTAAAAAAGAAAATGTAAACATTGATGGAATTTTAAAAAAAAGTTAGCAAAGGTGACAAACATGTTATTTTATATAATTTCTGTCTAAAATCCTCACTCTGTTGCTAGTTTCAATAAATTTCAACACAAGTTAAATGAGAAATTAACATTTATATATAAAAGTAGAACACCTGATTTGTGTATTTGCATATTTGAATGTATTTCTGGCATTATATTAAGAACCTGCTGTGCCAATTGTTTTTATTCGATTCACTATCAGAAAAATAAATAACTAAAATAATCGTTAATTGATCTAAAATATAGTTCAGGACAAGAAGAAAAATATCACATAATAAACATTCTCAGCTTTAAATACATCTTCATATCTTCTGCATTCTTTATGTTTTGTTTCTTTTAACGATTATAAGGTTCAGAAAACCAGAAACCACTTCATACCCTTTTAGTTTTAGGAGACTAAACATTCTTCAAAAGCAAAATGTTGAGTTCTGCCTCGTTGTGGGACAGAGGAGGGGTGGGGGTTTCTTTCAGGTTATCGTGGCAGTAATCACGATAATGTCTACACGTCTGCCTTCTGGCACAGTAAGAGGATTTAAAAAGCGCCATAATATGATGAACTCAAACAACCCTGAGGCTCGGATCGGCGTGTGCAAAGCTGCGGCTGAGGTTTTGCCCCCAAATTCTGTGAATCAAACAGAAATAACTCAAAACAATTTTCCTAAAACGGACAAAAGGTGGCGATCAAAAAGAGAGACGTAGACGGGAACAAGGACAGGTTATATCACCTTTGTTGTTTAGCTTAGGGCAGCTTGGTGGAGGGGGGGGCAAACGCTTAATCCAAAATTGAAATCATATGAGGTTTAATGTGTTCAGAGAGACGGGGATGCTTCTTTTCACACAGAAAAACGCTTGTTCAGTAACGTGTGTGTGTGTGTGTGTGTGTGTGTGTGTGTGTGTGTGTGTGTGTGTGTGTGTGTGTGTGTGTGTGTGTGTGTGCGCTCACCTTGAGGTCTCTGTGTACTATACATTTCTGATGACAATACTGCACTGCTGACACAATCTGGATGGTGACAGAGCGGGTGGAAGGGGGAGAGAGAGAGGACAACAAGGCGTTCAGGGTGAAAGAGTTGCATAATTAAGTAAACGGCAGAATGCTTCATTAGGAATTAATCAGGAAGCATTTATGAGGAACAAGAATAGACTCAAGGTTCGCCACAGAAATGTCGCTTAAAAAAAAAATGGCTTGAATTCATGCAACGCCACTTCTTGGACAGCGTCTTGCAAAAGTATTCATACCTCTAGAACTACGGCGATTCATGAATTTATCGTTTCATCCAATTTTGTTTATGGAGATTTAATTTTAGGAATATCTGATTTTTTTTCCCCTCCCACCAATTAACTTCTTGTGTTTGTTTCTAAAGTTTAGAGTGATGTCAGCGCTCCCAAAGCTGCCATAATGTTTGACAAACTCGTTTATCAGCTTCTAAATATTTAAATTCATGTCAACTCATAGAAAAAATGTTAGAAATAAAATAAAGTTCTTGAAAATATTTTCTGTCATGTGGAGTTTCTTTTTAAGAAAAGAAAACGAGTGAAAAAAACAACAAAATAGGATAAATCAGAAAATCAAATTTGGTAAACTAAAAATATTTTTTAAAAAGATGTTTATTTTGATGCCATAAAAAGGGAAACAAGAAAAAAGGAGAGGAAAGGCATGAGGTGGGACAGAAAAAGAAAAGAGAAGGGAACGACTCGGAAATGCAGACATTTTCCTTTTTTTATATTCAGACTTGAAAAACTGAACTCAAATCCCAGACTTTTCCAGATTTAGTAGAAACCCCGATTTGTGACAAACAACAAAACTAAAAAAAACTTAAGACATGGAATCAAGATGATAAAGTAGTTTTGTTTTGTTTTTTGTTTTACAAACTAAACATCTGAAATGTGTGGTGTGAACTTGCATTCCTTCCCTTTTTTTTAATTCCAAGCCCCTAAACAAAATCCAAAATATCCAATTACCATTAAAAGCTATAGACGTTTGTTGATTAAATATGAAAGTATTTGGATACTTTGCAAGGCGCTGTCGATTCCTTTAAATGAAAGCTAAGGTAAAAAACATTTCAGAAACGAGGATCTTCACCTGTCTGAATTTGGCACGTGCTTCTTTTTCCTTCATCCTGCCGTGGGCCACCAGATAATCAAAGACCTCTCCTGAGAGAGAGAGAGATTTAAAGGCAAACAGATTTAGTGCTGCAACCAAAAGCTGTACAGTTGAGATGTCCTGTTCTTTTTTAGACTTATTTTTTCAATGGATAAAAGACTAAACCCTTAATCTCAGCACTGATTCAGAGGAGGGAACAGCCCAAAACATTAATTACTTTCTGTTAGATAGCTGGTTACGTAACGCGCAGAGATCCAAGCTGCTGGGTCAATAATTTCCCAGAGACATGTGCTTACCTCCGCTGGCGTACTCCATTACCAGGTACAAAGTCTTCTCCGTCTCTATCACCTCAAAGAGCTTGACTGGAGGCAGAAAAAAGAAAAAACTATGTTTTAAAAAAAGGAGGAAGAAAGAGTAGAAAAACAAAAAAAAGTACAGGATGTAGACTCTCCCTAAAGTAGACGTCATGACCTTGAAAGATCAATCAGGTGTGATCATGTCTCAGCGATTGACGACAGAACGGACCGTGGTGCTTCAGGGTGACTCACCTATGTTGGGATGGTTCAGCATCTTCATGATCCTCACCTCCCGAAACAGCTGCGGCAAACACAGACAAACGAGTCGTCAATCAGCGACACAGAGCGACGGCGCACGACTGTCGGGTCCCATTGTTTTCTACACATCGACTCCTTTAAATCAAGCTAATCATCATCATCCAGGCACAAACCTCCGGGGTTCTCAGACTATCTAACAGATTTTAAAAGTATGAAAGATGAAAGTTAACAATGGCTGGAGAGGTAACTGGGCAGTGGATAAAGACAAAAACATGTTTTTTTTTCTGCTAATCCAAATGTGGATGGTTCTTGACCGATTCCAGAGTTTTCCAGGCTTTCCAGGACGGCTATAATGGAAATATTTGCAGGAGAGAAAAAGAAAGCAAACATCTAGTTCCTGTTTATAAACATGGGGTGGAAGAAGAGTTGCTCAAGATTCAAGCTATGCTGCCTGTGTCATCTGCTGAAAAACGAGTCAATAAACCCAGTTATGTTTGACTTGAATTCATTAACTCACAATCAGAAAATAATTATGAAAGTGTAGCTAAGATGACTATTGTTTTAGGACAAACAAGTGACATTTTCTGTAATGTGTGTTATCCATTCAGTTTCTGTGAACTACTAAAGAAAAATTAAAGATAGGTTTCATAGGATTTTAATAAAAAGAAGAAAAAAAACCCTTAAGATTTACATTATATCCAGAACATCTGCTGCTCACCAAGATGTAGCAGGTATCAAACACTTCAGGCCTTCTTGGTGTTTTGAGCTGATCACAAGTTGCTGGCTACCACTTATCCACCCAGTTTTTAAGAACTGACTAGTTCCCAATGTGGTAAGAGATCTGAGGCTTTCCCTGACCGCAGGTCTAAAATTTAAATGTTACAATCCTGGAAGGTAACCAATGCGATATCAAGGCCATCTGCCCTCTTTTATAGTAATCAGTCTGCTAATTAGAGCGATAGGATAATATCTGGTGTGCTCTTTTATGATACAACTATACTGTAATTAAGTTGGGTGATAATTAGGTGCCAAGGCATGAATAAAAGTGAAATTGTGTGTTATATAAGGTATTTTTTGAAGTCAATAAAGCGCTTTGCTTAGTTAATATGCATTGAGTCATCATGCACACTAAAAAAAAGTGAACAGACGATCCAATTTAAATATATGGGTTTTTACCTTAGAACGGCCAACTCTCTGTTATTCCTATGTCAATTTGATACAATAGGGCCTTCTGTTCTTCCCACATCTGTGGCCTCTGTCACTTTTATCAGAAGTTAAAACTGTTTAATTTGTTGTTAACATGTTGAAACCTGTTTTTCCGAGCCGCCTTTAAACGCAACATGAGCGCTACGATGCTTGCGCTGGGTTTAGACCTGTGCGGCAGTGAAGGAGACCTGATGCTGCTGCTGTGCAAAACTACAGGTGTGTTAGAATCATGGCAGCAAACCAGCAAAACGCAAAGAACTTCTCACAGTTTTTCCCCAAACTAACCGACTGAGTTGAGTAAAGTTGCTGGATGCAGGTAATGTTAGCTAAAAGATGACTAGCTAATATCAATACATCACCTTAAGCTTAACAAGTAGCTTGTAGGCTACTGATGTTGTCTATGTTCAGTTACATACATTCATTTTCCTCCCAAAAAAGTCGATTACCCTTCCCCCCATGGTCAGGGACAGGGGGGGCCAGAAAATGTTTGAAAACCACTGGGGGGGTGCAGGAGAAAAGGTTTGGGAACACATGAAACAAACAGCTTAGATGACATTCTGTTCAAATTGAGGCTGCTTACTAAATGAATAGATTAAAATATTTAAGTAAAAACATCTGTTTTAACTTAACATACCTTTGTTTTTAAATAACTATTTAACTTTATGCCACAAGCCACACAAAAAACCCACTATTACCATTTTTATTTCTCCGATTAGGAGACGATGGTCGATCTAATTCATCAACTACAGGACTTAAATGCATCTGCAGGAGCCATGTGACTTACTGTAAATGATTTACTTCATCTCCACCACTGTGCTCCCTCTACATTTTGTGCCTGGTGTCTGTATTTGGATACAAGTGTCTATTTTATGGCCTGCGTCGGTGGATGGAGACGTTAGAGGAGCGCATGATGTGTGTGTGTGTCTGTGTGTGAGGCTGGGCCGTGTCTGTTTAAGTGGACAGACCCCACCCTGCCACGATCAAAGGAAGTAATTGCAGCTTGTTTCCCGTAATTAAAACTCTCTCTGAAAACTGGACCACTTCAGACAAGTCGAGCAGAGAGGGAGAAAGGAGGACATGTGGGGCAGGAAGAGTGACTTCTGAGAAAAAAGGGAAAAGAGGGAGTGTGCTTTAAAGATTTTCCCTGTGTGTGTGTGTGTGTGTGTGTGTGTGTGTGTGTGTGTGTGTGTGTGTGTGTGTGTGTGTGTGTGTGTGTGTGTTGGGGGAGTTTATGGAGACCCACCTTTTGCAAACTGGAGGAGTTGAGCTGTGTCTTATCTATTATCTTTACAGCCACCTGGAAGCAAAACAAAACGTGTGAGCTTATCATTGCGCCTTTCTTTCCATTTATTACACTGTTGAATCTCACTTAGAAATCCCATTCTGTGACAGCAGAGCACACACAAATAGACTCACACTGTTATCTTTTCAGACACATATAGCTGGAACGATACAGTCCTGCAGCATGAGCACACGACCACAGCACAACACGGTTGCATAATAAGACAAAACAGAGAGAAACGCGCGCACACACACACACACACACACACACACACACACACACACACACACACACACACACACACACACACACACACACAGGCACACA
>CAEGAF010012294.1:0-17124 GCA_903067075.1 Micropoecilia bifurca
TAAGAACCATAGGCCCCTAATCCAAATGCCTGTTGGTCCTTTACCAGGCCCCTACATTTATAGGAGGTGGACCAATCCACACCACTTCCTGTTTGCTTCAAACATAAGAATAATAAAACAAGAGGCAAATTAAATCAATAATTAATTTACGAATAAGTTCTGTAAATAATACAAAAAATATACATTTATGAATAAACTAACAAAATTCAAATGGATAAAGAAAAATAAAGAATAAATAGCTCCAACAATGTGTGTTCCAACGAAGGAGTCATCACCAAGTACTTGGTCATGTTGTGAAGGGGAGGTCAGATATTTGTTGGATTCAGTAACATGCAATCATTACCTTTACTTCAAAATCAGTAACTATTCACTTTCTTATAAGGGAGAAAAATCTAAACTAACAGGGACAAAAGTACCTACATAATGTTATGGGAGTTTTCCACACAGCAATCTGTTGTGGTGTAAAATATAAATGTCACAACTTATTCATTATATTACCATTTTTGACAGTTTCTCAAGGACTCCTAATCTGTCTTAACTTTGACTTCACCCACAGCCATGAAGCAGAAATGTATTTAGTTTAGCATCTGTTATAATCTACACACATTCATGGTTCTTTTTCATTATTCTTTCCTGCTGGTCTTCCCTGAAAGTGTGTGTTGTGAACTTGTAGCTTTTATGCAAATCCTTTCTGGTTGCAGAGGAACGTTAAACAATTTGAAGTTGTTTCTAGGTTTACATTTCTAGAAAGAAAAGCATTTACATTCTTAATCATACTTGGAATGATAAGAACCATCATCATCACAGAGGTGACTACTATTCTGATTCTGCCTAAATCAAACAACTACAGTGTGTTTCTCCTCATGCTTCACTGCAGTTTCTTGTTCTTATCTCTATCATTTTCATAATTATAATTTTACTTTAATTTGAAAGTGTCACATTTGAGAGTCTTGCAAAAAGCAACAGATTAAAGCTCAGCAAGGCTCATTGAACTTGCTCAGCTTGTTGAACGTTCAGTCTTATGCATATAAGCTTCAGTGGAAATAGAATATGGTCATTTGTATTTATTTTTCTTAATAATTTGCTAAAGGTCACCCAACAATTTTAAGACAACACGACAATCTCCATTTTGGTTTTATTTTGATTCTTCTTACATAATTTGTCTTTTCTGCTACACACCAACAGCAGCCCTTGGACATCTTTTCATCAGTCAGATGGTAATGTCACTTTTACTACTAAAACAGGTTTCATGCCGTTATTAGGAAAATTTGAATGTTGCAGGCAGACATTTGGAGGCTAAGTAGTTTTTTTACTGATTGATAGACAGAACAAAAAGGAATCCCAGTTATACATGAGGCAACTATTGAAAAAAATAATAATTTTACTGGCAAAATGAGAAAATAAATGCTAGTTTCTTCAGTACATTGTCAGTGTTTACATTAAAAACTAAGTTGTTTTTCAGTGTGTTAATGGCAATATCACACACAGGGAAATGTGAATGTTGGCAAAAATGGTGAAAATGCATTCATAAAAGTTACTTTAAGAGAAGAAAAGATAATTAAAGTTCTTGCTCCAATTTCTGGCATTTAACCCTTTTTTCATTGCTTCAGGGGATTACAGAGAGGCTATGTTATTTACATATTTTAGTACTAATTGTCTTCTGTAAGAGAAATGAAAGTATGAAATTAAGTCACATTTCACCCTGTACATGACATTTAACCTTTTCAAATGAACAGCTAGTACTCAGCAGAATCGAAGTAACATAATCTTTTTTAAGGTCTTGGCTTTAAACTCTATAAAAATGTGATTCAGAATGTAACCCAGATTCAAACATAGACTAACTGTATACTGCTCTGAGCAGCAGTCTATAATGAACAAAGGGAAATGAGATGAACCACCCAAAGTCATTTTGCTGTTGTAGACCCAAGACATATGAAGGACACACAAAGAGTGATCAGTGGACGGCCGGGAAGCCACACGGACCCACAGAGAGGCGGCAGAGGGCGGTGGGAGACCGACTGGACCCACCAGGAAGATCCGGAGCACCAACAGGAGGACCGGCAGCGCTGGCAGGCTGCACAGGTACATGCTCGGGCTCTTGGAGGCTAGCTGCCGGCGGAGCACTAAGAAGCTTGGATGGAGGACTGGGATATGCTGGGGAATTTCTTGGCCCACTTACTGGGCCTAAGCTGCGGCTGGTACTGTCATGAATTGAGGATGGTTGTAGTAAGGATGGACTTGGTGGACCCAAGTTGTAGTGAAATGATGGTTTTAATGACGAATCATGAAAAGAACAGAAGTCCAGGCAGCAAGGTGAGCAATGAGGCAAGATACTCAGACACTGGTAGATCTGGCAACACAAGACTGGAACACGACAAAACCACAACATTCAACCAACGACTAGGATCCGACGGGGAGCAGAGGCACAGGTGGGATTAAATACACAAGGGTAATCAGGAAACAAACAGCTGGCAGATTGATCTGACAGCTGGCAGACAAGACAACACAAGAATTAAATGAGTTAGAAATATACACAAAGAAACGAATCCTTACACAAGCATATAAAACAAAATGAATAGAAATTATACTTGATATGCAGTTTCCATGAAAGAAAAAAAAATTCAGAGGTTTAAGCCAACTATATGCGAGGGCAAAGTGGGGGTTTTCACAAGGGACAGTACTGTGAGGTTTCATTTACTTAAAACCGTGTTATGGTAAATCAACATTGCTTTTAAGTTCTTGAGTCATCCTCCTGTATAATGGGAATCCCAGAGCGTCTAGATGAACTCTCCGTTACACTTCATTTCCTTCCAGCCAAGCCAGTTTAGCTTGTCCCCATCACTGATTGCCAATCCCAAAGGCTCCACTGGACATATGATGCTCAGAGAGGTTGACTCTGTGGTGACGCCAAGTCTTTGATCTGACAGCCAAGACAGCCTTGATACGTGCTTATCAGAGAAAAACAAGGTTCTCCGCTCTTCCCCTGTCTGATATGCCTCCCCATTTTCTCGGTTTCATCCCATCCTGGCAAATTCACTCATCTTCTTTCTTGTCTTCTCAATTCTTCATCGCTTTCTCCCTTTGGATACCCTTCCTGTGTCCTCTCCTCCACCATCACCTTATATGTTGCTTTTCTTATCTCTTCCTCTCTCCTGGCTTCTCGAAATTTACGAATTTTCTCTCGAGTCTAACTTGCAATCATAGACTTGCTTATCTCACTGTTGCCTCTCCAGTTTTACAAAGATGTTCTCACACATGTATACGCCAGTGTTCAAGTCTACTTGATTATCCCCACTAGAGAGTAGGAAGATAGGCAGAAAGAACAATGTGTGTTTCTGAATGTCTTTCTACACTTTAAGCTGCCTGCCTTTTTATATTGCCTTACATTATGTCTTTGTACAATGCCTCCTTATAGATTGTTTCTGTTCTGCTATGAGAGAGACCCAAGTCATGATTGCTTGTTTTACTATAGGACTTGTTACATCATGAAATACCTTAAATAAAATATGTCTGACTATTTGAAGCAGACAAAAACATCTTTAAAAGCAACGCTTAAAAAAATCAGTCATGAAGAAATTTCTGAGGTTTTGGAAACCACAGAAAGAGCAGACATTATTCACAGATGGTGCAAACATGGAACAGTGCTGTACATTTCACAAGTTTTTTTGACATTGAGGAAAAATGAATTTAATTAAGATTAATCTGCTCAAATCTGTTTTCTCCTTTTAATGTGAGAGATGTAGGACACAGTTCAACTGAAAGAAATTAGAAAAACTACAAAAATCTAGTGGCATAGGTGTTCATACTATTGTTCAATCAGCTTGTAATTCAATATTGGTCATGTTTTGTGGTGAAGAGACTGAGCCAATGCACAGACAGCTGCTCAGCTGAGTTGTAATTGAAGATTTCACAGCAAAACAAAAATCTGGAAGAGAAAAACAGATCATGGAACAAAGTATGAAAACAGAGAATTTGGCGCTGAACAGTGAAAAATCCAGATCTTATTTTAGTGACGGATCAGGTGAAACACACAATCATGATTATCATGAGGATGATGAGGCAAAAGGCATGAGTGAAGATTACTGTTGAGCATGAATACAATTTTTTAAATTATTATAAAGTTTATTTGATAGGGACAGACACACATTGACATAGACAAACTGAATAAAACATCATCCCATGTTTGCATCATGGTGCAATAGCAACAGCTAATTTGCACCACTTGTCCCTAGATGGGCTTTTAAAAAGTAACTCTAAAAATTGAAGTTATAATCATTTATATTAGCACAACATATTGTATACAAGCAGAAAATTGTAAAACATCAAAAATGGGTACAGTTCTGTTTTTGAGATAACCAGAGTTCATGTAGTTTAGAGTTTAGAAGTGGGAAGCAGACTATTAATATGAGAGAAACTTAAGAGAAGACAAGGTAACCTAAGGAAGCTTAATAGAAATGCAAAAAAGAAACAAAATAAAAGAATAAACTGTGGGTGCATTCACATCAGACCTGTTCGCTTTAATTGAACTCCACTTTATTTGCCTAGAAAGTCCAGTTTGTTTGGAAATCAACTGGACTTTCCCATCAGAGTTGTAATCAAACTCTGATGGGAACTCAGTTTATAGCCCTGCCCTGCCGCTGGTCCCGCCAGACATTTACACAGGCTGCACACAACACTCACAGTCTGTGACTGACATCTCTCTGTTTATATTGTAACCCAGGTGTAAATTTTAATTTCCCTTTCCTTATTCTCTTTTTTTCACTCTATCTCCTTTATTTATTAAATCTCACAATCGTTCTAATGCAACATCACTAATTCTCGCAAGACTAATTAACAGCTAATCACTGTCGAGTATTAGGATCGGTGCGTGTCGTCTTCGCTGGAGAGAGGACACAGATTCTGTTTAAACGATAACTGGTGTTTACGAAATTGAATCTAAAGGTGGTTTTTGGCATAATCCAGGTTGTGAGTGGATCAAGATGGAAAGTAGTAGTGGGGGCTTTCGAAGGATGAGATTATGGGTACAGGATGGTCTATGGTAGAAAATAGAAGAGGGAGAAGGGGAGAGATAAGGCTAAAAAGGGAATAAATACTGGAAAAAGATCTCTTGAATATAAAGAAAGAGCTGAAATAAGGAAGAAAGTATGATGGAAGATTTTAAAGTTATACTAAAATTTAAGACTGGACAGGTTATGTTTGGAGTAAACCCTATTTGTAAAGTGGATTAAAGAAAGCCATTGTTAAAGCTTATTTTTTGTTCATACTTTGAGTTACCCTTTCTACCCCTACAGTACTCTTTAGGGGACATCCTGGGCTTTCCAGGGATGTGTCATGTGACAGGTTTGCATACCAGGAAGACCCTTTTTTTTCCTAAATCAAAATGGCCGACCTTGCAGAAACCACATTTTATGGAAAGAGGGTAGACGAGTCAAATATTTTTTTCTTTTGTTATTTTTGTCATGTAATTATTTATATTCTTGTCAGTTAATTGCAACAAACCCACTGAATTGATTGACAGGTGCCATCATATCAATTGAACAAGTGTGCGCCTGACATTCAAAGTGTGTAACAGAGGTGATGAAACACCTCATGTCCCTCCCAACTCAAAACTGAATCCGGTGCCACTGCACCAGACTTAAACCTGCCCCAAAAACAGAACCACAGCCGCTAAAAATGTAACAAATTTAGCAACTTTGATCCCTACCTAAACGGTTTACTGGACAAGCAGGTTAGAAGACCCTGTTCACAAAGGGATGAAGTCATCAGACAAGATCTAAGCAGATATGAATAAACAATGATATATTTACTTTGATGAAAAGCCAAACTGAAACAATCAGGGATTGTGACAAATTTATCCTTCAGTGTCCTTAGGTAGGAGTCTTTTGGACACCTTGACTTTTTTTTAACTTCAGGTTACACCACAGTTTCCTTATAAACCTGGACTTTGCCATTGCACAACTTGGATTTTCTTTCTGTCCAGGCATTGTTTTATTTACTTTGACAGGGGTGTTGAACAAATGAAACTCCTCTCATCTTCAACTTTCTAGTAGAAACCTTGATGGGTCATTATTGTATCCACCTTGACAAGGTCAAAGGTCGAAGCACGATTCTCCCACCTTCATATTTTTTGTTTGTGTGTACGGTGTTGGACAAAAGTTTCAGAACTGTACCCCCAATGTTGGGTTTCATCAGATTTCATAGCATTTTCTTACAAGGTTGAGAAAACCACCACTCCTGTCCTGTTATAGCAGCTGAGGACTAGATTGGTGAAAATTACTACCAACAAAATACACCAAAAAATGGTTTGGTTTTTGCAACATAACAGTTTTTTTTGGTGTGTAGCTTTGCTATTTTATTCCGTGAGATGCAATAATGCTGCCTAAACTTGTTGACATTTCACACAGTTGACTCACTGACTATTTTAAGGCCAAAGAGTGGAAAAAAGCTGTTTTCCTCTCTGTATTGGACAGTGGTGATATTATTTACAGCAGAGCGATTTCATCCACCTTCCAGCCTGAGTCAGCTGTGAGACAGACAGAGCACATCTGTAATTCATCATTAAACCTGGCCTCCCTGTTCTTTGTGTGTAAGCAGATCGACACATTAGCCTATTTATGGGACCGTGTCTATTTTTATGTCTATTTTTTCAATTATTTATTTTTTATCAAGGAATAGGTGAAATATAAGTAATTATTTACTCTTTCATTAAGTGAGACTTTGTTTTTTTCTGAAGAATTGTACCCAAATGTGATTGTACAATGTTCTATTCTATTCTATTCTATTCTATTCTATTCTATTCTATTCTATTCTATTCTAAAGCTCCCTCCATATCTTCTACATTTGCTTTCCTTGAATGGCAGCTAGCATCATATTTGCTCTCAATCATGTCTTCCTTCACAGGTTCCATTACATGCATAAACACATTGGACATACGCCTCTTATTATGCACCTCACAACTGAAATATGCTGCAACAAACCCTTAAACTGATGTCATCGATTCCCTAAGCTTAGTTTCAGGGTTTAACCACCAAACCTATTGATTTGAAGTACAATTGCTATTGATATTTTTCTGTTTCTGAAAGTGGAGATTTATGACAACAGTCAATGTGGTTGTGGGACGTTCATATTTTCACACGCCTTAAACACACGGGGTCACCCCTCCACCTTCAGCACACATCACCTCCACCTCCACCCCTCCCCCCTCCCTGCCTGCATCCATCAAATGAACAGAGCACAACACCTTTCTGCACACAATTTCCTTTCAGACAATGATTTTCAAGTTCCGTCCGGGGGTTTTTAGCCATTTCGCAGAGTTGACAGAAAAACGTCAGAATTCTTGTTTTTTTTTTCAGTGGTCCCAGTTGTCTTATGTCAGCAACTTTACATGGCGAATGGTATTGAACCTTGTAAACTTTTATATTGCTGACTAAGCACAACTAACTTACCAAAGAACATGAACATCCTCTACTGGGAAAAAAAGTAACTGCTATAATTGATAGCAACATGTATCTGTGAAATGTGGGTAGATATACATTTACACAGCAAAATACAAATAGTGACATATAGTTGTACCCAGGCCTGGTGTCAGGATGGGAGGAGAACGCCTCCCTGTGAAAGAGACAACATTTTGGTCAATCGACTTCATCAATAAAAATAATTATGGGAGAGCCTTTAGTCTTTGCTATTTTGTTTTTATCTTTATTCTCTTTCCTAACAGGGCTACTAGAAATAATACATTTTTTCAACGTTAAAAACATTTTCTCTGCAGCTCTATTTTGGTGCAGACTATTGATGTTATATGCTGCAAAATGTTTCAAATAACTAACTGGTTTATGTACAGTGCTGGACCGTAGTTTGTGGTGCAGATGTCTGCCTGCACGTCACACTTTATTTTAGTAGGAGACTACAATGCTATGTTTGTGCTCATAACTTTTTTGTTATGAGCACAAACATAGCAAAGGAGCACCCTTTTGTTTTGAAGATATTACTGAAATCTATTTGGTTTTTGAGGGGATGGTTGAGCTCTGATGTCCTCTGGAAACCTTTTTTAATCAGCATCTTTAAAATGATGGCAGCTAAAATGAAGGTTTTTGCTGCACAAACGCAGCACCAACGCTTGACATCAATTTTGTGTGATTTGAACTTAGGTCAAAAATATTGCACAGATAGGACTTCGTACATGCTGAAAAATGGAAGTCAGGTGTGTCTCGTGGGTAGACTGGCACACATTAAGCAAGAGGACCGTTGGTTATTTATGTCCTCCTTGTGTAAAAAAAAACAACAAAAACCTTAAAGACTCCAGTCTGTTTGGCGGTACAGTAACCTAGGCATCAGAAGCAGCCGTGTGGGGAGATAATGCTTTATGTTGATAGATTGCAGCTCACAGCGGTAACAGTGCAAAATGTCCTCAGTGTTTTCACATGATGTACTCTGAAGGACCATCTACCAGGAGGCTTAGACTTTCACACATTTAAAAGCATTAAAGCAAGATCCTGAATAGCTAGAACCGCAGTGTCCTGTTCCATCATTATTTTATTTAACTTCCTTCACTCCTGCTCTGCCTCGGCAGTCAATGCTATATATTTCCTTGGCACATGTGTCTATTAATGGATTCTTGCAAAAGAAGAAAAAACATTAAAGGAAACAGGTTTCATTGTATCTTATACAAAGAGAGCTGGATACATTTAGTAATTAGCTTGCACATTTTTCTTGAGTCTTGCAGGATATGTGATGTGATTTTCTGATACAGCTAGAATCATCTGCTCATCGCTGAGCTCGTTTTTTTCATATACTATACAGGGTTCTGATATATTTTGCTTTTCAAAATTCCCAGCTTTTGAGGGTTTAAATGTTCTGATTTCTCAGTTCATATTTTATGTGCTTCAAAAACATCTTTACTTTAATTAACATAATTCACCTTAGTAAAACTACAACTAGCAAACAAAAGATGAATAACCAAGTCAGTAAACGTCAAAAAGACAAAATCTTACCAAGTAATTTTAGTCATACTTGAAATAAAAGAAAACTATTTTCAAAGTAATTTTTCATCAAGACCTGGGAGCTTGTTTTAAGTCAATGACAGTGTAGTCTATTGTGTTCAAATCCTTCATTTTCTTACCTTAACGATATCAGTTCAATCTAACTTGCAAGTAACTTTTCAGCAAGAAATCAAGAGACAACAATACTGTATATTTACTTTTTGTCATATCTTGAGTTTTTCGGCGAGGATTTTGTCTTCTCCGTCTAGTTTGGGTTGATTTCTAGGTTTCAAGTGTCTAGTTTTGATTACAACTGGGTTTTCCTTTGTCCACTAATTGATAATCCGATTCACCTGTTTACCTGGTTTGACTCGTCTAAGTGTCCAGTCTGGGTAGTCCAGATCGCTCTGTGTGAGTTTGTATGACGTGTTCCAGTGAGTTCTTACCTGTACAACTTGGAACTGTTATGAAAAGTAAATATCTAAATATGACAAGACATCAAAGGCCTCGTGGTTCCTGTCCACTTAAAACAACAGCGTTCCTGACAGAAGGCTGAAGACAGGAACCGCCGTCACGGGGCGATAACTCCAGGGCCGTTTCTCCTCCTCGAGAAACGAGCTCTGGAATTTCTTTTGGGGATCGTGATGACTATCTCCCGTGGGTCACCCAGGGCCCGGGAGAGGAGTTCACTAGCGCCCTCGCCCCCGGACCCGGCGAAGGACTCCTGCAGGGAGGAGAAACCTGCTCCACATCGCTTCTGGTCGCGATGGGGAGGCAATACTCCAGAGTCGAGGCTGTGAAGCCTCTGTGGAGCATCTGGTGGGTTCCTCTGGGGAGTCTTGTTGGAGGTTTTTCAAGCATCCGATCCGTTTCCTGTGCCGGTGTGTCCGGCTTCCGACCTGTTTCCTGAGCTGGAGGTTCCAGAACAGGTCATCAGTAGAGCAGGTGTTTAAATTAGCTTATCTAACTTCGCTGTGTTCACTGATTAATAATCGAAAAATACATCAAGCCTGACATAAAACTTTAACGGACTGAATTTCTGTTCTTTGTGCTGGAATTGTTTGCGTGTTTTTCGGTGTTGATTCCTGATACACCAGTTGAACTGTTGTCAGTGAGTTGCTAGGGCAACAGGTGTGTTTGTAGTGTAGCCAACAGTGAGAAAAAAGAAAAGTACGAATAGTTTTGACTTGTTATTCAGCTGTTTTTCTGCATTATTTTTCCCTGTGCTGTGGCACATAGCACCACATTAACAACTCTTATATCAGCAGCTTTCATTCTGGTCACAGAATTGCACCGTGGCAACGTGGCTGTTGACAGCAAGTAAAAGAATCATCTTTTTGTTCTACAGCATTGGGCGTATTTGTGAAATTTCCAGATGTAGACAGTAAACATGCAATGTGTTTGTATCATACTATGGTTTCATCTCATAAGCCGGATTTTTAACAGTGATTATTATTATTTATTTAGTACAACTGCTTCGGGTTAAAAATGTCCCATTTCTTTCTTTCGTGCTTTTCAAGATGAACAACAAACTAATTGGAAGCTTCTTGCTCTTGGGTCGCTGTTCTCTTCTACGATTACATTGTACTCAGAGAATAATTGAATGCTGATGTACGAACAGTGTCCACCATAAATTTTTATCTGCATTACAGTAGTCCTACACTTTCATGGATCATATCACCACAAATGAACAATATTACCACAGTCCTTCATCCACCATCCAGAGACGTGTTTATGGAGCAATAAAAGCTGATGAAAGTCTTTCACACACACATCAGGCCACACTCAGAGTCAGGCTCAAGTAGACATTAAATCCATCCAAGTGTGCAACTCCACGTTTATCCGTTGAGACAAATGTTTTCTGTGATATTACATCTGTTGCTTCAACGCATTCAAATCTCAAAAAGACACACACACATACACACACAAAAATGATGTTAGGAAGGACACTAACACATTTTTCCATTGGAACAAGGGTTAATGTTTCCGTCCAAGACTGTACCACAGACCCCGACTGCTGGCTCTGCCGGAGTGGCAGAGAGAGAGAAGGAAATGCAAAGCAGTGATAAAAGACAAAATAGACAAAGACAGAGCAAAAGGCAGAGGTACGGGCCGTGTTTGTCTGCTTCTGTGATCGGGACACTTACATGAACAGTCCAATTACTTTTTGGAGCTTAGGCCAGAACGGATGGAGGGATGACGAGCTGGCGAGCGGCTTCAAGGACTCTTTGGCTGGCATGCTGCATGGAAGGATGGATTGCTGGTTGGATGGATGAGTGCCCTTTTCAAGGCTTTTAATCCCCCTCAGCACTGTTTTTTTCCACTTTGCGACTTGAGCTGCACCAGCACATTATTCACTTTGCTGACTGCTTTTACATGTTATACGAGAAATAAGTAATATTGATGAGATTTGTAATAATGTCTTATTCATGACGGCTTAATAGGGCAACTATAGATAGAAAAAAAGGAGGAGCAAATGTATGCCAAAAATCTCTAGAAAAACAAGGAATTATATGAAAAGTTACAAATTTTCAACTTTTGGAACAAAAGCCCAAAAACCACCTCAAACGAGCTTCAAAATATTCATTCAAAAAAAACATATTTTTTCATAATTACTGTATATCCATTAAGCAAATATATTTTTGATATCAAATTGTGCAATTGTGTGGTCGATAGAATCACAGTGTTTAGTTATCACTAAACTCTGGTATTGAACAATAATCACATTCATTAAAAAGGGGGAAAAATCATTCCTTTTCTTAATTTCACAAAAGTATCTGTTTATACCTGTACTTGGTTATGGATTTAATATTTTCTTAACGTAAAAAAAAAGCTTTAGAAATGTGGACTTCAGTTCTCCAGAACGGAAAGTTTCGATTATAGATGCTTTTCATAGCGCCTGTGGTTTAAAGCAGAATGACAATCAAGCCGTCAGTCACAGTGTTTTAAAATCTCTTCCACTTTCCCTCCCCTCGGCCCACCACATGTCACTTTTAGCATGCATCATGCCTTGACAAGCGCGTACATGAACAAATGCTCACAAAGACCCCCCCCACCCACCCCCCCACCCCCCCTCACCCCCTTCTCTGCCACCCCTGACAAGCACTCTGCATTTCAACTTCAAAACGGGCCTTTTTTTGTGGGGCTGTCAACCAAGTCATCACTCGCTGGTTTAGTCAGAGACTGAGAAATAGATGGAGGAAAGTGGGTGGTGGTTGTGGGGAGGAGGGATATTGACACAGAGTGAGTAAGAGTGAAACAGTGTGACAAAGAGTGGTGTCACCCACGCTGCTTTGCTCCATCTGAACAAGACGCATGGCACCAACTGACTGAGCTTGCTCCTACATTCAACTTTAAAAAAAAACACGACAACTTTAGACTCTATTTTTTCACTTGTTAAAAGGCTTTCAGGGTCTTTGTAGACTTTGGTAAAAAGGCAACAGCAGAGCAGAGGTGTGTGCGGCTTCCCAGTGGAAATAAAGCAGTAATTCCGGTGTCGGAGGTTCTGCGGCTTCACTGAAATGGATTCTTGTCGGTGATGAACCGTGTGAACTGTGCTGGTTTGTGTTTCAAACTTTGACGTTCAGTTATCTCTTCTATGTGACTCAACTCCACCGCCAAAGCTAATTGTTGAAAGAAAAGTTCCCTTTGCTACAATGTGACGACATGTTTCATTCTACACTACGTATGTTCATTTCTTTTGCAAAATCATTATCTTATGACGGAACCACACCCATGTTCTTGCGTCAGGTGCATTTCCATTGATCATATAATTGCATAACTTGACATTTTGGAAATAAATTCACTAAACCAAAGTGAATTTAACCAAACAAGGAGAAGTAGCATTCAGTTTCTATGCACCACACATTTCTAATGAACTTACAGAAAACTGTAAATCAGGTGAAACATTGGATGCCTTTAAATCTCAACTTAAAACCCACCTGTTTAGATTTGCTTATGGCTAAATTAGGGTTAGAGTCCCTTGAGTAAAATGAGGGTTAGAGACCCAGTTAAACGACATTTAACTAAAGTCCTACAAGGTTTAGAGTCCCAGTTGATGGCGTTTCAACTAAAAACCTAGAGGTTGGAGTCCTTGTCAAACGGTGTTTTTGACTAAAGTCCCAGAGAGTTAGAATCTCAAACGGAATGCCTTGCTTGGATCAAAGCTTTTTCAGTGCAACTGTCATAGGATCAATAAGAATAAAGGATTGTCTCCTGGTGTAAGTATTATTGCTTTGCTTTTTTTGTGTTTAGTGAATGAAAAAACATCGAACATTTGCCAACAGAAATCACCCTCAAAACAATGAATGCCCGACTTACCCAGCCTTGAAAGAACAATAGGCGTCAGTGATCTTATCCACAGTTATATTTATGCTGAGGGTGTGAGGATCTGCTGTTTTCCTCATCGACCGGTAGCGTTTAGCTGTGACGCGCACAATGTTGGAGGCATCGCGTGGCTCAAACACCTTGATGTCATCCATTTTTCATTCACTAAACACAAAGAAGGCAAAGCAATAATACTTACACCAAGAGACAATCCTTTATTCTTATTGATCCTATGACAGTTGCACTGAAAAAGCTTTGATCCAAGCAAGGCATTCCGTTTCAGATTTTGGAAATCTGTTCATTTTAGTTCCACACATACGATCAGGATACCTGACATCGCCTGTACAGATTCCCCACTGACAGTGGAGAATCATTCTTTTTCTACTGTAGTTTGTGTTTGTGAGAAGGTCACGCACCTGGTAGCTGCGCTGTGACGTGAAATGGGCATAGCCAATGAATCGCGGCCCCTGTGGTAAGGTCCATTAACTGACTGTATTGAGCAAAGCTATTGGAGGCAGGTAATGTTAAATAAATGATTAAACGATTATACAAATGGAGTTCCTTCAGCTTGTCAACTAGTAGCCTGTAGCCCGCTGATATGTTCAAAAGTGTGTAGGACTCTCGTTATTGAGCATTGTGGAAATGTCCTCATATGAGTAGTTTTACTGCACTGTACCTTTTTCAGCTTCTCCCTTACAGAGGGCACCTATCCTCTAGCCTTTCTCCATCCCATCTCCTGCCTGGTTCTGCGCCTTCAACTATCCTTCACTCTCTTGCCTGGTATTATTTCGGCCCTTTCTCCTAGCAGGCCTTTATACTTCAGTTGGGCATCATGATGTCATGAAAACCCCTCTATCAATCAAATTTGATTCCTCCTACCAGCTTCTCACCTTCTAGTCTTCTGTACTCCTTTGGCTGACTACTTGTACCTGTACTACTGTACTTTTCTCCCTGCATCCTCAAGTCGGCTCACAAGTTTTAGGTCTCACTTTTCCTCGGGCCTCGGCCTCAGCCCCTTTTTGGAGGAGAGCATCCCTAATCAGTTATTGGGATGTTCATTAAGTTCACATCAAATCTCAGCTCAAATCAGCTGCCGGGGCCCAAGCGCCAAAGAACTGTTATTCATTCCTGTCATTAAATATTTTAATTGTTCCTTTTTCTTCATCTGAGTCTTTCCAAATTGAAATGTTGTACTAATACGGAAATTTTGCTCTGTGAATGAACACATGAGATTTAAATCAATTTAAAAATGGATAAAATATTATCTAGTAAGACAATCTACATCAAACAAACTTAAATGCAGAATCAACAACAATCCTCTGCAGCTCATGATTTGTCTGCATTTCTGAAAAAAACTACAACCCAACAATAAATTTGTAATTGCTGAAAATATCTTCTCATATTCTCTTTAACTTTCCTTGTTGGTTTCTTTTTTTTTTTTTTTTTTTTTTTTTTACAAATATTGTAGAGTAGTTTAGCATTAGCCTGTAAACCATGTTCTTAATACTTGTTTGTTGTTTTTTTTTTATTTTTCTTAATTGAATGGACTTTAGAGTAATTAATACCAAAAACATTCTTGATTACATTAATTACACATTCCCAGGGTTTTTCTTACATTCATTAATAAAATTGAAATCATTTTGAATATTGCTTAATAAATCCTAAGTTAAAAGTATACAGAATATTCTTGCCTTATTTCATTTGTGATAAAAAAAAATAGTTTAGTATAACAGGATAGGTAAACACTTCAGAGACAATTTCTGTCAGATTATCAAGGCGTATTGTAAAATTGATTCATTTATTTACCTGAATATCTACTAAAAAAACAACTTTTCAGTACTGTAAGACTTTAAAATGACCTTTATAAGAAAACCAACTCGGCTTCTTTTTTGTTTGACTCATGGTTCAAAAAACTCAGTGAACACAACCAGTGCTGGATAATCCACTATATTAGGGCTGTCATTGTTAACGCATGTGACTAATCTGAGGTTTAACAAGTTAACATTACATGATGCAGATTAATCAAACTACCTATTTTGACATAAAAACCTCTGTGGGGTTTACTAGTTCATAGTAGCGCGTTATGAGTTTGACATACGAGAAGCAACGAATGGCAGCAGACAGCAACAAAGGTTGAACATTTCTTCAACTTTCTTCTGATGCATCACTGGCCTGCATGTGCAAAATATCTCATGCACATATGTCAGTAGCTAGCTTGACTCTTACAACCTTAACATGTAGATGTGCTGCGGAATTCAGTGCGTTTCCGTTCAGTTAAAAAACAATCAACCATCACTAATTAATTATAGCAAGATAAAGATCTGAAAACAAAACTGTAACAGGCTCAATGTTCTGTTCTTTGTGTGGGAAATGCTGGTGTATTTTTGGGGTGTTGGATCCTGATGCTGTTGTGGGCTTGTTGTCAGATCCTAGTCTGTGTAGCATAGTCGACCCATGGAGCGAAAGAAAAAAATTCAAGTGTTTTTTAATTGTTATTTAAAGGTTTTTCTGTGTTTTTTCCCCTTCACCTGGATCTCCTGCTTTCATTTTGTTAACAGCGTTGTTCTGTGGAAGGCAGTTATGGAAGTCAATTTCCAAATGTAAACAACATGCAATGTGTCAATACTGCATTTTCGCGTGGTGTTCCAATAGCAGGCGAGAGGGCCATGCAGGTATGATGAGAGGAGCCGAGAAGGTCATTGGAGAGCCCCTACTTTCTGCCTGAGAAAAAAAACAACAAAAATAAAATACACACCTCTCCTTTAAAAAGTACACTGACATTTGTAGTTGCAACATGACAAAAATGCCTAAAAGTTCCTCAGATGTGAAGACTTTTGAAAGGCCTTTAACTTATGCTAATGCATGCAGTTGCAATTTCTCCTGCTGACTTGAACGCTTCTAAAGAGGCGGAGCTGTGTTTTAGGATTCAGCACATCTCTGCAGATTGTCACACACACACACACACACACACACACACACACACACACACACACACACACACACACACACACACACACACACACACCCACGCTGTGTGCATGCCTACATCTTTCTGAAACCGCACTTTTAGCCGTCATCCAGGCACAATTTCATCCATCATAGTTGTGCTGCGCTAAAATAAAACGTTGTTTGTTGTGCCCCCCCTTCCATCACAGGCTCACATAAAAACACATCATTTTGTTTGTTACACTGAACAGAATGGGTAAAAACCTTGGCTTCAACCACTATAAGAATGACTCCAGACTGTGTTTAAGACACAATAATTACAGGAGTGTGCAAAATTTAACTAGCAGTTTACCTCAGTTCACTTCTTGATTTATTAGACACAGTTATATAAAATGATGTTAGTTTCTATTTTCCAATTATAACACTTGGGGGGGATAATATTGTGAATGCAACACAAATGCAAGGAGAAAAGAAAAGCCCTCCAGGCACCAGCCAGCCGTGAGCATACAGACATAAAGCAGAACCCGGTAAGGAGCCACTGACTTTTTCCACTTTACAACGAAACAAATATTTCTACTGGCCAAAATAAGTTTTTAACTTGCTGGTAAAATACCAATATATAGTCAATCACAAAGACTTAAGTCTGAGAAATTAATTTTAAAAGCAATAAAATATATATATAAAATTTAGGAACAGAAATCATTCGCACTTGATGGTCTCATGTCCGAATGATAGCTCTGCAACATTAAAACATGGATAGAACTCTAACTACATTAATCACAGCTCTTCTTCTCTTCAGTGTTTCTGTCAGTTTCTGGTGGTGCAGCTCTGTGCTGCCTTCAGGAAAATGGGACATCAGAGCATCATCCATAAA
>CAEGAF010012296.1:0-11793 GCA_903067075.1 Micropoecilia bifurca
CGATCCCGATAATCACCGATTTCACGAAAATCGGCCGATTATGATCGGTGACCGATCGATCGGCGCACCTCTAATATATATATATATATGGATATATATATATTTCTATATATATCTATCTTTTTTTGTTGTTTTTGCATTTGCAGTGCAGCCATATGGGAAAAAGATAAACAACAAAAAAGCGGGGGAAAAGGAGGATGTGTTAAAGTTAACCACTCTTCATGGCAAAAACATCAGGAAATAGACGCTTCACCTCAGCACACCACCACCTGTTGCTATGGAGACAGGCGGCAAGAGCAACAATTGGAAGGCAGCAGACCCACTGTATACATCGTGATGCAAGTTTGTCAGGAGACGTCGGACTGAGTGCAAAGTAAATAAGTTGGTGAGCAGATGTGTTCGCATGTGTCGCTGCACATGATCACACCGACGCCTGCATACGTCTGAACGCTCACCTTTGTTGTGGACGGGGTTATCGATGCTGAAATCTCCGTTCCAGATGACGGTCAGCTCCACAGGAAGACTGCTCATCTCCATCCCATCGTAGAAATACTATAACCATGGCAACCAGAGAAGGAATGAGTGGCATTGCAGGGAGAGAGGGAAATGTTTATGCTGTGTATTATTTCTGTGTTCAAATGCCTTTAGTGCCCAATTTCCTCTTTCATCCCAAAAATACATCAGCAACAGGTAGCTTTATACTCGGTGAACGAACACACACACACACACCAGAAAGCGTTCAAAGATTAGATTATTTTTCATTTGGTTCTGTAACACCAGCAGCATGAGAGAGGTTGGTGCTAGAATCATAATTTTCTGCTAAATTACTGTTTCCCTCTTTCACAGCTCAATCAAACTACAATGTTTGCCCTGTACTGTGATTACACACCCAATCCCACTGACATCTTGACACACACACACACACACACACACACACACACACACACACACACACACACACACACACACACACACACACACGCAAAGTGATGAAGATAGACAGGAAGATGGAATGTTATTGTATCAACAGACGATTAGCATCGAGACAAGCATAAAGCCTTTTATGCTTGACGTCAATGCATTATTCATTGAAAGGATGAAGCCTCAATAAAGGGGAGACATAGATAGAGTCTTATCACATATAATCTCTTTATACCGGAAACACTTAACTTACCTTTTAACAGTTGAAATATCAGTAAAAGGAGTACAAATTTTGATGGCAAACATGGGGAGTCTTTACTGAGACTGGCTAGGTGAGCGAATGTGAGCCGCTGCCGATGCCAATTCTTACCGATGTGTTTTGACATTGCACTGAGGAGCTGTTAAAGCGCAGGGCAGGGACTCTGTGCTCATTTCCCTGGATGGTTAGGAGGCACTCGTACCCCCTCTGCCCAGACTGTGGCTGGGGAAGGTTCTTGGCCCGCAGGGTGATGGGCTTTACCACATTGACTGGAACCAGTATCCTGTCTGCAGGCAGCAACTGTGGACAGCCCTGAGACAAACAGAAATGTTGGGTTATTTTTTATAACGTATGAGTAATATTAAATTACTGTTGCAGCATGCGCATTTTTGAACTTTGTACTAAAAGCAGACAGTAAGAAACCTCACTGAAAGATATTTCTGTGTAAGGATGGCAGCGTGTTACATGAGAAAAATTGAACTCCACGGACTTAACGGCACTCAGAGACTCAAATCTAAGTTTTGATTATTATTCAGAAATTGTGCTCTGCTTTAAACTTCTCCACATTTGATCCCTGACTTATTTTGTGTGTTTCTTGGTTTTCGTGATGAAGCATGCGTCACTAATATCCTAATTAAATGACAGACTTGTTCACATTCAGAAAATGAAGGACAAGTCTGATCTCTACTCTACTGATACTATCCTAAGGATGGAAGCATTAATTACATATTGAAGCAAACACTTAAGAACTTTAATACTAATTTGTTAGGTATCTAAGATATCTAGCAAATTTTTAAGAAACAAACGATTTCATAGATGTCTCCAATGTAAGCTTGCCTCATGTCTAAGTAGGCTAATAAAAAGGCATAGAGAGAAAGAGAGATCAAAAACAGAAAAAAAATGTGAAAGGGATGTTAAAGGGATTAGACAAAGTGACAGGTCAATAAGTAAAACAAAAAGCATTAGGACAGCAGAAAAATCTGACAAGAATACATGTAAGGTAAAACGGAAGGGGGAGCCAAGACAGGTAAGCATAATAAATACAGAACAACACTTCCCTGAACACATTGCAAAAAAGGTTCCGTGTGTTTTGCAGAAGAGCAGCAGATAAGGGAGGAGAAGGGAAAACAGGCCAGCAGAGAGAGGAACAACAAAAGAAGACCCAAACCGAAAGCGGCAGGAACACCATTAAGCGCATGTGACAGGGAAAGCTTTAGTATGTCTAAGAGAGAAGTGCAAAGAGGGTGAAAAAGAAAGGGAGCAGATAAGAGAAGCCCCCTAACGGATGGAGCCGGGGAGGGAGGGAGACGGGGTTGAAGCAGAGCACACGTTGAACTGTGCGATAACACTTGTTTGAAGTTCATTAAAAGCCACTTGATTTGGGTAGGCTGAGTGAGTGACTGACTAGTGAGTGACTCAATCACGTGGTGAGAGAGCCGAACGCTCTGTGACACCATTCACAAAGTCATTATAGATAAATGACACACATGAGGGGGGGGACGAGTTCAACGGTGGAGGAGAGGAAGGTGGCGGTGACTGTGTGTTTGCTCTTCCAAATCTCATTTTCCTAAGAACGAAGGGTCATATTTGGAGAATGAAAATGAGCGGGAGAGCAAAGAGAGATGCAATCCATTTTTAATCACATCTTTTTCCAGTTAATAGACATGAACAATGGGGACAATAAATCTGATCTGGTTTGTGGAAATGAAAACACGGAAAGCACTGGAGTATGACTCCATGCGGCGCCTGAGTGGAATCTTTAAGACACAGATCTACGGCGATAGAGCCGTGAAGTGATGATGGGACTGAATTTTACACACATGCCAAGATAAACGTGTGCAGGACCAAGTTACAATAACTTGGTTTCAAACATACAGCAAACTTTGTTTCACATATTGATGATATTTTAGCATTTTAGTAAAATATGCGATTTGAAATAAAAACAGTAGATGATTCAATTTCAACAGAATAAATAAAACAATTTTAAGCAGTTATATTAATGTACAATTGATTTTTTCAATCAATTGTAAACTTAAACTTGTAAATTTGGCTATATTGCTAACTTAATACACCAATAACACTCCAATATTACTCGTACATAATGCAAATAATTGCCTGGACTGCAATAAATGTTATTTTATGTACATTCAGGCATTTTCAGTATTCACTTTTAAGGGTTTAGCCAAACAAAGATCGTATATCTTCCTGGTTGGCTCAAAATTATGATGTCGCTGAGTGTTGAGATTTATATAGACGTTTAGCTGATGTAATGTACACGGTTTTATTATTATTCCCCACATGCTTAAGTGCAAACACCCCAAGAGTTAGTGGTTTACTCAGACGGCTACTTAGACAACAGCACTTAACATAAATATACTTAATATCCCACCGCTTTATGGCAAGAATATTGCATACCTCAATAAAAAATAATTAAACTCTTATAGATTAATGTACAGATTTGTATCAGACTGGACTCATCATTGACAGATACAATACAGAGTATTGTCAAGAGGAAGGTGAAAGACTTCAGACCCGATGATACAAACAGGCACAGGTCTATTATTACAGCAAACGAGGCTTCCAATCAGAAGCCTTCAGGTTACGCCACATTGACGCTGTTACTCATGCAAAAGCATCCTGACCAAATGATAAGTCCATATACTTTACAGTTTATGGATATCATTTTTTAAATGGTTAGTTTTATGTAATATTTAATCTTTCATCTTGTTAAATTACCTCTAAACTGTAAACTTCAAAATTAACTCCAATACATATTTCCAACCACGGAGAATCTATTGCAATGTAATTGATGCCTACTTTATTTTAAATTAACTAATCTTTGGTGAGTTTTACAGAATTGAATAGAATAGGTGAGACGCCGTAAAGAGTTTCCATTAACGCATTTAGTTAACACTAGTTGTCTTTTGGGTGAAAAGTATTGACAACCTGTTTAATGGATTATTTAGGAGAATGTGGAGAACTGACAGAAAATTTTGGGAAGTATAGTTTCATCTTTAAATCCATTTAATTAAACACAGCTATTTATCTGAATGGCCTTTCACACTTGTGAGGGAAGAGATGTCTGCTACATGGTGACAAAACCTCTCATCCTCATTTCCTTTCAACCTCTTTATACTTTCATCTTGCTGAAGAAAGACCAGAGAACCAGATTTGAAGGAAAAAAAGACTGAAACTGTGTCCTGTGAATGTGCATTTGTGTGGAGCTGCCGGTGCGTTTGAAGCTGTAAATGTTAGTGACAGAGGATGTAATCAAGGACTTTACCTGAAGGACTATAAAGAGAAAAGCACCTGTAATAGCATAAGCTCAGCATAGAAGCGACTGAAAATCAAAGTTGCCTTCTGTTTTGTCTTTTGCTCTCGCATTATTATTATTGCTCTCTTTTTCTCTGATCCATTGTCATTTCCCATGTACATCCTGTGTTTTGCCATTTGAAAGGTTGAGTAATAAAATAATCACAAACATCATTTAAAAGTTGCATTTTGCATTTGCTTGTCTTGTCTTTGATATGTAAAATGGTTCGATGTTCGGAATGTATTAAGTGTGACAAACGTAAAAAAAAAGAAAAAAAAAAAAGAAAGAAATCCGGAAGGGGCCAAATACTTTTTCACACCACTGTGTGTGTATAAATATATAAACATATATATATATATATGTAAAAAGCAGCCAGTGCAGTTCACCTAAAGTTCATCCCTTCTCAGTGACCAATCTCATGTTTCTCGTCAAGCCTATCACTGATTCTCCTCCCTATACTCTTCCCCGACTCCTTTTCTTCTTGGGGACCTACTTAGATCTGATAATTAGAGACTGGTGGGAGGTGTGAAGGGTGGAGATGTGGAAAGTGACAGAGAGTAGGAAGCAGAATGGGAGCTGCGAATGTAAAAGCCCTTGGCATAGTTTGAAGCTAAAGGGAGAGGGAGGGTGGGCGATGGCAACAAAAAGAGAGAAAGGCCCATAATTATAGCAGCGTAAGGTGTGAAGATGAAAAGGATCTTAAGTTTTCAGACATGTATGTGCGCACCAACACCCTGTGGTAACCTAAAGCTTCCCAGTTTCTGATTTATCATATATCTATAATGTAGCCTAAGGCAAAAACACTCTCCTCATTTGTCTTTGCTAACTTCCCCTGCCTGCAGCTGCTCCTCCTTATTGCCATTACTTCACTTTTAACGTAAAATAACATTTCAGTTGTGCTATTTTCTCCTAATGAAAAACTAACATTTAGAAAAAAATCTTCTTGTATTGTTTGGCTTGGTTGTGAAGAAGCAATTTATCTATCACAATAAAAGTTGAGATAACAGCAGTGCAACAACAGCTGAAGAATTAACTTAAGTGTTCAGTGGAAGCACAAAAACCAAACAGGCATTTAAAAATAATTTTCTTCCAAATTAAACATAATTTTCAGGATTGTTTACTTTTTTTTGCTCACATTTGTGGCCATTAAATAGAAAAGCATGTTAAAGTTGCAGAATTAAGATTATTATTATTTTTTTAGGAGTTCAAATAAAAGTCAGAGTAAACAGCTGTTTTAGATTTGCTGCCCAAAGAGTTTCAGAATAAATTTTCTCTGCTAGTCACACGATTTCAGGGGTCTAATGTTTCTTTTCAGCTGAGCGGTATAGTTTGGCTCGGTGTGGTTTGGTACACTATCATTTGGTCCCAGGAATTCAGGAGAGTAATTCCATCCCCAGCTGGACTCTGACTGGGCAGGCAGGGATAAAAAAATGATAAACACTCAATATTATGTCATGTTGGTACGACGACGAACATGACACACTAATATTTTGTGTGCTTGTTGCAAGCAGTAACATTTCCTAGTAGCTCCACCCTAACAGTATTGAATCGTTGCTCTATGGACCTACAACTGAAGCTGGTCTAGGAATGGAGCGGTACCAATAGTGTACCAAACCACACCGACCAGAGCTATAACACTTATTGAAATCGAGGCATTAAGGGTCTGCAGCATAACGGTAAATCTTATTAATAGGTTGAAGCAGTAATAACTTTAAAACTGTTACAAAATTCCCCAAAATAATCTTAAAATCAATTCAAAATTCACTGATACAGAAACTTGAATGTTAATCCTTCAGTTTTATTACCTAAACAACTCCAAATTTCCTCTTTTACTACCACTTCCTTCTTGCATATTGCCTTCGAACTCCTCAACCCTCAGCTCTGAGGACAACATTGATTTCCCTATGAATTGAAATGAGGCAGTTCTCTCCACCATTCCCATCCAATATTGGCAGCTAACAGCTATTACAGTTGGCATTTAGCTTCTTTAATAAAATTATCCTGATCACCTGATCAATAAGTTGCTGGTAAATAAACTTTGTGACATTGATCACGCCGCACAGTCAGGAAGTGAATAATGCAGGGAGATGAAAAGTGCGGTACGAGGCTGAGAGATAGCGAAATGAATTCAGTGACATTAATATTTTTGTGTTTTCTATCTCCCTACCAGCCGAATATATTAGGGAAAGACTTGGCAGCAGCTCAGGATATGAACATGCTGTGTTGTAGACAGGAAAAGAAGAAAGGGAAATATCCTCCTGTGGTTTTCATCAGACAAAGAGAATGGGAAGTGTACCCAGTTTCATCACTTTCTTATGGTGATACATTGTGCGCGTATTATGGATATGGACTACAGTTTGAGGAAGACGGTAAACACGCTCCGTACAGTGGATGAACGAGAACAATCAATTCATATGGCAATACATATAAACAGAGGGTAACCACTGGTTCCTTCATTAGTGTATTCAAGCTCAGCGTCATGAACAGTCTTTGTTAGAAAGCCAGAATCTCTACGTCCTTGAGATGTACGGAGGGCAAACAGGCCAATGTCTGATCCCTGTGCCCATATCGTCGCTGGCATGGATGAAACGCCCAGGCCTGGCTTAAACTCCACCCTGCCCTGCATACTAACATCGAGCTCAAGCAGTGGGGAGATTCTGCTGGCCTCACTTATTAACATAGAGTTAAGGGATTATTGAGATCACTGCCTCAAATCCCTTAATTGTAATAGTTAACACAAAAAATAAATAAATCTGTGTCAGCAGAAAGAGGGAACCTCATTTTATTGCGAAGTTGACGCGTTGCCTTTTGTAGCCGTGTGTTTCTAAGATTTTTATGCATGTGTCGGAAGCATTATGTCTAAACAGCATGTAAAATCTCTCAGTAAATACATCACCTTGGAATTAAAGGGTTAATTAAAAGCAAATTAAAAATCATTAAGCCCGCATGACACCTGCTTTTCAAATCCCTCTTTATTTATTCTTTTCTTTTAGCCAGCGCACAATATGAGAGGATCCGCACGTTATTAACCTGAGTCAATACTGGCCACCAGTGCGTAAGCTAATTAGAAATGTAAACCAGCAAAGAATTTTGCTTGGGCGAAACTAAGCAGACAGTTCAAGAAGATAAACTAGAGGGAGGAAAAAGAAAATAGAGTGCAGGTTGAAATGCTCAAGGGGAAGGAAAATGGGTGGAATAACACAATTGAGAGCAGACTGCTCATCAAAAGAAGCAATCTGGCTGAGCTTGTCTCTGCCCGTCATACGCCGTCTGCCAACCCAGACATGAGCACTAGTGATCTTCATCATACCTCACCTCAGGCTAAGATTAACAGGCCACTAAGTCCCTGTACGTCCCTCCCCTGAAAGCCACAGCGAATTGGCAAAGTACAGGCAAGCTAACGCTGCCACAGAAACAAAAAGCGCGGAGTGGAATTGCAAATAACTGCATACTGAACCCACAGTCTCAAATCTCAGGCACATATCTCAACCTACCCTGACCTCCTATCTTTTCATGAAGGCTACAGCAGTAACGGAGTGAAATCTCCACATGTGCCCATGTGATGGGGAGTGGCTGGGTTGGAGGTCAGTCACTTAGCGTGCCCCTTCCAAGCGCGCGGCTCGTCCTCTGCAGCAGAGCTGCCTAATTACAGCCGGCTCTGCTTCGGCGGGAATAGAACTGCCTGCCAATATTATTGATAATTCACAAAGAGTAAGCTGTTGCAGGGAATAGGGATGGGCATGTGAAATGACTCAGTTTTATTAGCTTCCAGTGCCCTTTGAAGAGCAGTCAAAAGCAAGATATGCCAAGAGACTCTTGCCAGATGGAGGTACTACGACTGAGAGGTGTTTCAAATCCTTTTAACACGACACTTTTTGCACATGAAATCTAAGAATGAACATATTTCTCCTATGTAAAAACATTTCTGTTCATTTTATTTCACCGAAGTCAATTTATGACCCACACAAAAAACGCATTTTAGACCTAATTTACTTATCCTCTGACTTCCCTGGTCCACAGTGTGTATTCTGGAGTGGCATAATATTTGTTGGTAATTTTAGTTTTGAAAATTTTTTATTACCCAAAAAAAACTGGGAGCAACTCATGATCTCAACATTAAAGAGCAAAAGATGTCAGGGTCGATAGAACCATTTTCATGTGAGGGCTTAACCCTAAAACAAATTAAGCAATTCAGAAGAAGCAATATTGTCCTCATCACAATTACTGTCTTCCATTTCAAAATGAGAAGAAATACTTGAATCAGAGAAGCTTGCGCATTCTCTTATGTGAAATAGATCAAGAATATATGAGAAGCAAACACATTTTCTTAAAACTATTCCGGTTTCAGATCAACTGACCTCGGGATTCTTGACTCGGCCCTCCTGGAAGGAACAGGTGCGAGGGTCATGGGTACAGTCATGCCTAAATTTACACCAATGACACTTGTAGGGACTGCTGACACAAGACAGACACCTAAAAAAGGAAAGATATTTTTAATTACCAAGGGATGTTAGAAAACAGAGAAAAAGTTTAGTTAATCTACTTGCAGCTGCAGCCAGAAGATGGAACGCAGTCATGAGGAACATGGTAATTTCTGATTTTTCAAAAGGCATTTAAAAGCTTTATTTGGAAAGTAGAATAATTATGCAATACACAACTTCCGTACTTATAAAAATATTTTTTATTAGACATTTTGTCATATTTTAGATTTTCTATTATCCACTCAGGGATCATAATTATATAATTACTGTGGAAAATTCCAGCTGAAATTTTGCAAGATTAATAGTTATTGATAATTACTTAATTTGGGATCAAATATTCAACATTTAAACATGTTTAATGTTGCCGTTTTCTTTCTTGGTAGAAGTCAAACTGTGAACTGATCCATCCCAAAATGTTTGGTTACCTTAAAACCAACATTTAACCTGTAACAATATTTATGAACGTCTTAGAAATACATCCACAATAAATTCAGGCAAGTACCAAATACTAATATTTGAAAAATGTTCACATTGTACATGTTTTACCATCAAATCTAAATGTCTGTGCAGAACTGTAATTATGTACATTAAAAAAAAAAGAAAAGAAAAGAACAAGATAGCTATTTCATGACATAAAGGGTGTGGAACTATAACAATAGGCCTGCAGGTGAGTCTAAACTTTAAATGTCAAAAGAGAGAGAAGAAAGCTGGCCAGAAATGCTACGTTCTGAAATCCCTCTAGAGCAATGTTTTCATTCTGGAGCTCTTAAATTGGTACATGAAAAAAAAAGTAATAAAACACTGCAGCAGACTGTGATTGAAGTGCATTTAAAAACAGCAGTAGAGGTTGACTTACGACTTATGCACGCTGCAGTTGTAGAAAACAAAACTGGCATTTGCAAAAGCCAGACCGGTCTCCTTGGACTTGAGATAGAGCTGAACAATCTGGTGGTCACCTGAGGAAAAAGTGGCAGATGGTCAAAATTGAAACACTTCTTGAACAAATTATTGATATTTACTGCATGAAAAATGTATTCTAACAGTGCTCGTCTGTTTGATTCTCCAATAAAGAAGCAACAGGTGATGATCTTGTTGCATTGACACAGGATTTATCTTAAAAGGCAGGAATTAATGCTACAGTTCTGTCAGGTCTCCCTTTTCGTGGAGCTGTGCATGGAGTTGTGCATAGACATGTCCCTTGGGATGGGCAGTATCCCCACTGAAATCCCTTTGAGAACATTTTTTTGACAAGTTAAAAGAAAAACATGAAACGGCAACGGCAACATGAAACGGCAACCATGTGTATTTTTGTGCAAGTGTATCAACGCGTGCCTTGTCTGTATTAGGTGTGTCTTTTTGGTCTGGCACTAATGAAGGAGTTCATGTTTAATTCATCAACACGTCTACACATCTAACTGCTGATTCTCTACCTCTCTGCCTCTCCCTCTCATTCCTACTATCTTTACACACAGGTCTCTTCACTTCCTGCCACACTTTGACTCCCTGTCCCCTGTGTGTCTCCCTCCATCTCTCTAACAAAGAAGGAATCATTCATCAATCAGAGTAAAGCACCGGTGACAACGGATCTGTCCTAATTAGGCCACCTAAATGTTACCTTGAAGCCTGCTAACACTCTCCATCCTTCTCTCTCTTCATCTGCTGTGCACCCTTTTCTTTCTACACCAAGCTTTGACTAGAAAGTGCTAGTAATAACACAAGATGAAAGACTCAAAATAAAGAAGCATTTGACTCTCTCTCCCTAGCAGAAAAACATATAGCCCACATTTGCCGTCTGGGCAGCAAAGCTTTGTGTGTGTGTGTGTGTGAATTGGTTTTGGTGTACATATTTACACATTTATGTTTGCCTTATGGCAGTATTACCAGCTTTACACGTGGCTGACACAGCAAACATTTAACAAATGTTTGTAATTCCCAGAATTTCAATGTCAGATGTGCATCTTTACATGGTCACTGCCTGTTCGTGGATTAACAAGTCATACATTTGTTCACAGCAGCAGATATGAGGGGGATTTTCTTTCGCTTTTTTTCCTGTGTTCACTTGTTAGATTAAAGAAAATATGAAGATAAAAGTTCAAATCCAAAAGGTCAACCACTGACTTTTATACTTTTTTTGCCTGAATTATCTAATTATCTAAAATGGTAAAATGACCAACAAAAGATATTAAATATATTTGTAAATACATTATTTTACTTGTAGCCGAGTTGTGTCAGAAACATTTCACCATTTAGCAACGTTTTTGATGATGGGAGCCCAAACACATATGCATTTTCCGGATTATAGAGCTCAGTTTAAGCCGCATCTACAAAGTAAAAACAAAACATTTAAAAAAAAATAATAAACTGGAAACATACATTTCTAACCCGCACCCAGCTATAAAACGCCGGTATCTCCTTCGCTCTCGGTTTTTCACAACCTTAAAAAATTTGCTGGATTTATTAAGGACGCAGCCATAGTTTCGCTCACGCGAAGCTTACTTGCAGCGGCTCTATTTCCCTCCTCTACTGCCAGATTGATGACCCTCAACTTAAAAGCTGCATCATATGAGTTTGAAGAAATTTCTCCATATTGCCTGCTGCTAGCATGTGCTAGTTCTAAATGAAAACAAGCACTTTCTTCTTTGATTTCCAATTCTGACTTCCAATGATTCACTTCCTGCTAAAGCGCCCCCTTGTGGTGGAAGAAAAATCAACAGAAAAGCCACACTGGGCTACAAGGCGCCTGGCTTGTGGGGATACGTGGGTGTATATATATTATATATATATATATATATATATATATATAATATATCTGATATATA
>CAEGAF010012299.1:0-27142 GCA_903067075.1 Micropoecilia bifurca
GGGGGTGGGGGGGGGGGGGGGGGGGGGCCGGGGGGGGGGGGGGGGGGGGGGGGGGGGGGGGGGGGGGGCGGGGGGCGGGGGGGGGGGGGGGGGGCGGGGGGGGGGGGGGGGGGGGGGGGGGCCGGGCGGGGCGGGGGGGGGGGGGGGGGGGGGGGGCGGGGGGGGGGGGGGGGGCCCCCCCCCCCCCCCCACAGCAACATGCCGATGCCTGACTAACCGTTGCCCATTTTAGTTTTTATATCTTTAAAACTGTTGTAGTTGCACATTTATTTGATGTTTAAATCTGAGTTTTCCTTTCAGAATCAAATGGATTAGGGGTCTTCAACCTGTGGCTCCAGGGCCACAAGTGGTCCTTATGGACCAAGCATCGTGGCTCCTAAAAAAAATAGTCACTTTTTTATTGAAAAAAAGTTTCTGCCCTGCAACTAGTTTTAAATATAAACATTATAACAAGTCTAAGTCTGAGCAGTTTTCCTGTTTTTTCATTAAATAGTTTCCACAGAGTGATAATAAACATATCAGTAACCATTTTTAGGTGTATTTTTTTTGCTATTAAGTTGGAAACTATGTGGGTTTATTCCGCAAATAAACACTCCAAAGAAGGAAATGTACCCATCATCTTTTTGCACATGTCTTATGATTTTTAAAAAAAAATGTATTTTAAACCTAAAAATTACAAACTGTGGGTTTATTAAAAATGAGAAATTGTATTGTAGATATTTACTTTAAAAACATTTCAAAAGATCAAGTAATGTCTGTGGCTCTAAATGAGCTTTATTTAGCCAGAATGGGAATAAAAAGGATCCTGTGTGAAACCACTCATCTAAACATGCGAATGTTGGCCTGGCACTTCAGAAAACTGAGCCGCATGAAAACAGCAGAGCAAACAGTAACAGAGCATCAGGTGTTTCACATGTTACAAGTAAAAGAGACAGAAGATGGACGCTGGATCCCAGCTGTGGACTGTTTTATTAAAGCTTTTCTACTTCTCAGTAGATTCAATTTCACTTGTTTTAAAATACAGATATAAATACTTTTGACTTTGCATCAGTAAATTGACAGACAAATTGAAGCATACAGAAACTGTACAGTAAGCCCAAACATGAAAAAATATGCAGCTATAAAAATTGATGTGCTATCTGGGCTCCAACATAGAGAGAGTGTGTGCAAACAACAGACTCTGCAGTGACCCTGCCTGAAAACGCCACGTGTGTTTGTGGATCTAAACTAAATGATTTCCTTAAATTTCCTAATTTAGTTTCTAAGCTGTTTTTATTTTATTCATTTCAACTTAAGCAGTGGTAGAAATGGTTAATCTTGGTTATGGCTGACACCAAGGCTGCAAGTTTCTAAATGTGTCATCTTCCCAGCAGCCATTTTGAAAATAAACAGATAAGTTCCAGCTGTACTAGAGTTGGCCTGTGGAGAACATTACATTTTCCATTTTCCAACAGTATTATCTTAGCTTTCATCTGCTGGGAGGTCAAACAGTAGCAGTGGAGAGTCCCATGTCTCTTTAAATAAACCGCATTGTCTGATGATGTTTTAATGGGCAAACCTCCGTCCCCTGGGCGATGGCCTTTCTGACTGCTCCAGTCATGTAATCTGCACGGGGCACTGAGATGTAATTGCTGTGTACATATCAGCCTTTTCTCCAATTTCTGCACTGTAAAAACTGAACGGTTAAATAAATCCTCCTGGCATAAGTACAGAAAACAAGCAGCATTTCTGTAGAAATCCTTCATTCTTTAACCTTCTACTGTAAATGTTATCAACCCTGAGTAGAACACACTTGTGGAACAGTTAAACTTATAGGGGAAGGGGAACTGGCCACGCCTAGAAATTAACTTGCCTCTTTCTTTCTACCCTCCCAGCTTGAACTCTGACCAAGGTGAATTGTGAAGCAGACAGAAGATATGTGGAGAAAGAGACTCACTGTCTCTACCTTGATTTTTCTTCCTCTCTGTCTCACTAACTTTTTAGTTTAGACAAACGCATTGTTATACTATCCACACAAAACATAATATTTTATTATTACATATCTACTTATTCAATAAGTAGATATTTCTCCAACCCCACAAGGTCACCATTGACGACTGCATTGAGTTTAGTCCGTTCTACTTTTGGTCTGAAATGAAGATCAGATAGTAGATAGTAGATTTGTATTCTAATCTGTCATGATGGCTCCTCTCCGAGGTACAATATGTAACACGGACCAAAATAAAATACTCAGGAAGCTCAACCTGTGAAGCAGTAGATCACAACACAACTTTTTTTTTTTAACAAATCCTCTTTGTATCAAAACACCCAGTCCAAGTCCAAAGGTAGGGCTCACCAGAATATCCACAAACTAAGAACAGAACCATCTGCATGTCAGTCGGAGCGAAACACCAGCCGTTTGTGCCAAAATGCTCCCTCAGCCTCAGCTTAGAGACAACCAGAGCAACCAGAGGCTAGAAATCTGTAAGTAAGGGAATTTTCACACCTGATAGTTCTGAGGATGTCGGTCAGTTGGGGAACAAAATTATAACATTTCCAGCTGTTGCCATCTGCTTTCACACTGCATTGTGTCAAATAATCCAAACCATTTGAAAAACCTGTTCCCCTCCTCGCCTGTGGTGGCGCTGCACCCACAACCACTGTATTAGTAACAGGGTCTTTCAAAGTGAAGGACCAGAGTTGATCCTTCAGATCGAGTTTAATTTTTCAGATTAGTTTTGAACACTGACGTAGTTTGATGTGGATTGATTACAAAATTAGTGCTACTGATGAATAAAGATTTATCCAGAGCCAATATTGTTGCTGTACTTAAACATAAATTTTACCCACTTTTGGAAAAACTTGGACCAATCAAATTTTGACCCTAATTTGGTGATTTAGTATTTCAACAAATAATTTTTTACAGTGGTGTCCAAGTGTATGCATTATGTTCCACCCACTTTATTCCCACTTGGGGCTCCAGTTCCAGTCAAAACAAAGATGTCCTCCCACCAAGCAGACACCAGCACACAGACTCAGAGTTTTAGAGAGAAGGAGCAGAAACATGTGGAATAAGGAGATGACAAAAAGCTCAAGAGGTGAAACTTTATAGAAAATACACAACAGAAGATGTTCATAAATTTGAAAGACAGAAATGCAGACAACTCCTACGTTTAATGAATTTCTGCTCAGAGGAAATGCTTTAAGAAAAGGTAAAAATGTCATCAAACAGCGGATGTGTGCGTTTGATTAGTAATTCAGACCAAAGCTGTCTTTGATAAGACAATATTACGAGAGGGCTCAATGCGACAGCTAATGAGCGGCTAAGCTAACTCAGTCTCGGTCCAGAGCATACAGTCATCAGATTTTCTGGGCGTTGAACTCTAATTGGATTGTGGAGACATAAAGAGACCAGGAACATTTACCGTTCAGTCATCAGCAATTCATATCTTAGACAAATTTGCCAGCTTGCGTTACCATTTGATGAAATTAATTATTGATGAGAGAGAAATGTTTGTCATTTCATTCTTCTGCTCCTATACAGTCAGAGGATAGATGCTGGAAAAATTCCTGTTCCTTTCTGTAATTTCCCAGTTTGTCTCGGTCGCCCTCAACACCTGTCTCCCATTATGAGCAACCTTTGACTCGGTGCACAGGAAGCGCCGCGGCGTCGTGCCGGACCGTCTAGAACCCGTCTCGGGCCGCCACTGGGGAAGCGGCCTGATGAAGATGTAAAGTAATATCCCAGCAGTACATGAGGTCACTCAGACCCCTTTTACAGTCAACATGAAAAAGGTTCGAGCGGCGGTCACGAGACAGGGCTGGGTCTTTGTGATTCAACAGGGGTTCATCAGTTCAGAGAGCATAACGTGAGTCAGGCTGCTGCTTCAGGCCATTTCTAATCTAATTAAATAATCCGACATCAATTTATTGACCTTTAGAGACACGCCTGACCTGTAAAAACCATTTGCAATACTGGAAAAAGAGATAAAATGCAGCTAGAGTACATTAAAGGTGATTATGCCTCCTGAACTTCTTCTCATTTTGTCACAATTACCCCTAAAATTCATTTTATTTTGTTGGGACCTCAAGTAATAGACTAAAGATCTACAACCTGTGGCTCTAGGGCCAAATGTGGCTTTTGGGTTTATTCTAGAAAATTAAGATGTTTTTGTTCCTTTGTAAAAGTCAGATGTCTCATTTTGTTGCAAAATCTCAAAATACACATAAAATCTGGTGAATTTCCTGAGCTTTCCAAATCAAACATTTAATTTAGTTGTAAATACATTTTTCAGCATTATGGAAAATTATGAGCCTCTTCATGTGACTGCTTTACAACAACACTGTTTTTGGTCAGAGGTCTATTCAGAGCCGTGGTAATACAGACTGCTAGAGGAGATTCTTCCTGTCCACAGCCTTTAGCATCTTCAACTCTTTGAATGACCTTAAATAATGAGTTATAACATTTAATTAATTAAGTAATGATTTTATTAAAATAGGGTGTGACTTGTGTTTCTTCCACTACTCATCTCTTTTCTGTATAATCCACTTTCTCACCTTTCTTTCTTTTTGTCTTTGTGTCCATTACGTTTGAAACAAACCCAAAGCAATTTCTAATAAACATAAAACATATAGACATAAATATAATGCTTTACTCAAGTGATTTACTTATGAAAGTAAATAATACGTAAATCACTGATAAGTGCCAGTAGAGACAATCAAACAATTTAACTAAGTTAATAGGTAAAATAATCTTCCAGTGGAACTAGTATTTACTTGGTAATATTAAGAAATTACTGACTTAAAACCTATATTTGTTGCTGAAAAGATATTTGTAAGTTTTATTTCTAGTGTACAAAGTTATTGGAACTAAAAACAAGACAAAAACACTCTGTTAGATTTAGTTTTTGCAGTGGATATCCCAGATTTAAGCTGTCCGTCATCTGAACATGCAGAGACCAACTAAGACCTGGACGCTCACCCAGACTGACCCGATGAAAAGGGAGAAGCAACCAGAAGGCATCAAGGAAGAGCTGCAGTGATCCACAGCTCAGGTGGAAGAATCTGTGGATGGGAGATGGGAGACTCTGCAAGACTTTTGAATTATTGAAGTAAACCCACAAGCTTTCCCCTCTCCCCACAGCAAACAAGTGGAGGGCAGATGGAAGCTTTATGTTTCAGAAATCAGTGATGTTTGTCTGTCAGTTGTGTAAAACGACTAAGTTTGGAGTCATTTAATCACTAGATGGATGGGAGGTGATTCACCTCACAGTCATATTAAGCTCTAAATGCTCGTCGATGTTGGGGAATTCACAAGCAGCCTAGAGGAAATAAGTGGGGGAGGGGCTGCAGAGGGTCCAGGCATCTTGTGTGAATCCCGCTGCGTGGCGTGCAATCGGCACACTGCCCTCCTCCTGACTCCCCCATGAGCTCTGCTACAATAACACACGTTCCTGTCCTGAACACAGTCAGCACCAAGATCCACATGGCTGAGACATTCAAAAGGAAGAAACGAGTGCGTACCTACAGTAAGAAGATCAAATCTGAGAGGGGGAGTTTACTTCAGCCCCTGGTTGCCCTCAGAACTCCTCTATTGTTGTTAGTATAACTGTGATGACAAAGATAATCTTTGTTATCATCATTATTATTATCATTCCCCGTTTTAATTAATTTTTCCCGAGGGCTCAGAACAGTAATGAGAACCAGACAGCCGATGGTTCTACTGGACCAAAAGACGATCAGCGCCGAGGTCCAAACCCGGTTCAAGTCAGGGTTAACAGTGCCATCTACAGTAGAGACAAAAGCAGTCCATCATGTCTCAGGAGGACGTCAGACCAGCAGACAGTCAGATATGAAGCATTCTGGAGACATTATGGGATATTCAGCATAAACTAAACACAATCCAACCGGATTGTAGAACGATCCGTTTCTTTGCAACAACAAGTTCTGGAGCTAAAACACATTTGATTAAAATGTTTCTTATAATTGTTTTATTTTATATAATTTTACTGAATGTTTTGAGCTTCAAGCTCAAACTGATCATTTTGTAATTACACATGTTCTGGACATTTATTAGGACAACGTCTTTGCAAAATTAACTAAAATCCATATTTTACACTGCCTGATATGTTTTTAAAACTGTTGATGAATTTTATACACAGATGCTTCAACTTATTCTGGAATGACAAACATTCATGTTATTTTCATTAATGTTGGTGTGTTTTAATTTTGATTTTCTTTTATCAAACAGATAATTGTAAATGGATCAACCTGTATAAATAAAGCTCAAATAAATAAAATAAAAATATGTTAAATCTAGAGAAGTTGTGGAAAAAATACTTTTTTTTAATGTAGCGATTTAGTCAAGAAAAGAAAATAGGAATTTGCTTTTGATTCCTATTCTGACCTGATGAAATTATTCAGCTTATGTTGAATAAAAATACACAGGTAACATATAAACCCTTGAATTTAAAATGCTATTTTTAATCACCAATCTAAAGGTATTAATTATTATTATTTTCCTCAAATACAAAAAATGTTCTCAGTAAAAAAAAATAATCCAGAAACATATCTCATTGTGACTGGTTAAAATATTTATAAAGATATGTTACCCAGTTTAATCTTGTTAAATGCCATAAACCTCTTCATTACTGTCTAACGTTGCACATCAGTGCCAGAGACCCATTAATACAGAGATTTCATTATTTGTGCTGACTAAGACAAAACCTCGCCGTTTATGCTCAGTCTTCTCACCCCTGGCAATGGGCTTGTAAATATTATCCTGTTTTCTTTAATCCAGCGCACAACGCCACGCTCGCCCACTTACCGGAAGCTCCGACATTTACTTCGGGATTTGCCGGGGCTTGGGCTAGAGTGGCTGTGAGAGGGAAAGTGCTAATCTATACAGCAGAATCAGGATTAGTGTGGTGAGCCAGGTGACCCTGGCCTGATACCTTACAGGCCACAGGAGAGGCCGGCCAGCGGCCCGCGGCGGGGGCCGGGGGGACGCAGGCGAGTGGAGGGGATGGAGCCCCCCCCCCCCAGGCCCCTCCGGCGCTCAGGCCGTCTTGTTTCCCTCCTTTTATCTCGCTCTTTCTCCTGCTGTCTCCTTTCCACACACTTTCTCATTCTGTCTCAAGGAGCCTTGATGAGAATTCCACTAATCATCTGAGGATTAACAGCGACTCAGACAACACTACATCTAATTCCTCCTTCATCGCCGCCGCGGTAACAAGAGGGCTCACACAACAGCACTCTCACACACACAAGACATGTGTGGAGCTATTTCTATATGTTCTGCATGATTTCAGTACTAGATTGCATCTGCAACAAAATTAATCATGCTGGCCCTGGGCAAGTCTTACATGGAATTTGTTTTATTTATTTCATTGCTTTCATTCTTTTCTAAAAAAGAACAATCCACTCGGTACAAACCTTGTTTTGATGAAAAAGAAACGGCTGTTAATATTTGTCAAAGTTCACCACTACACTGTTAACTAGTCATTAAGGAATACTTTGACCTTTTAGCTCAATCAAGCTCTGACCTGCAGGTCAGAGCTTGATTGAGAAAATCAAGAGCCCAATCGCTTTCTGATCAGTGAAAACAACTATCAGGTTGCTCTGACAACAACACTCTTTAGTGTGGAAGGTGCTAGTGAGCAAAGATGACTCAAAGTTAGTTATGTTTAGAAGAAGTTTAAACAAAGTTAGAGGAAAAAGAGAAAGACATTTAAATCTACTTTCTCTGACATCAAGACTTTTGTAGTTCACTGAGGAAGCGAGAGAGGACAAGTTTCAGCAGATAACAGGAAGGCTGAACAAAGCAGTGAAAAGTTATGTTTGTTATCCTTTTGGACTTTTAACTTTGTAAGGAAACATGCTGGATTTGGAGATCTCAGTATTAAGGCCTGAACATGAACCCATGAGTTCATAGAGCTGTGAGCCATGTCTGCATCAACAGGACTGGTCTGGAACCACCATGTTCATCCTGAGGAGAGGCACCCAAGTCTTTGGGAACTAATGTCCTGATACTTCCTGGCTACATTTACACAAAGCAGGTAAATGTGACCCAAATGTGATATTTTTGCCCAAATCAGACTCATATTTGAGTCAGAACGGCCCAATTCCAAACTTTCACCACTCAAAAAGTCAGACTTGTGCCACAATATGTGGTACTAAATCTGATTTGTATCCTATAGTTTTCAAAGCACCTGAAAGGTCATTCTGCATTTTATTTGATTTTTATGTCATTGGTGTGAGAGATGCATCACAATTCTGTACCAGAAGAAACAAGACATAGTAAATCCTGACTGAAGCATTTAACTTTCTTTTTCCTTAGCCTCTGTTACAACCCCACCCTAAAATCCCTAAAGTAAATTCTGGCACTGGGTTTAACATAAAACAAAGAGTAATCCAAACAGTTGATGAGTAACAAAAATATAATTTATTTTACAATTCTGCTAAAACTACAAGAAGAAATAAAAACACAGGGGAGCTTAATGCTTCAGGGTCTCCAAGGCCAAAATAATAAACAAAACATCCCCTTATCACTATAAAATAAAACCACTACTTTCTAAAGGAGAACTAAAAGAAAATACAAAACCTAAACTCCCTTACTAACCAAAAAACAGAAGAAAACAGTTCACAACAAAAATGGCAGAGATCCCTACCAGCTTCCACCTCTGAACAAAAGCATGCCTTGGACAATCGTTCACAAAGTTGCTCACAGCAAGCTGAGATCACATCACACACAAAGTCAGCTCTCAACAGGATCACAAATCAAGGCCCAGGACAAACAGAAGGAGGGATCTGGCATCTCCAGCTTGCTGCTTCTTATAGGGTGGGTGACGAGCCATAATACACTTCACCTGAACTGAAACAAAAAGGGGCTTGGGCTAGAGTGGCTGGGGCTCTCAGAAAGAGAGCCCCTAGAGGTCAGTGACCGTAACAGCCTCCTTCATCTTGTTATGGTCTTGTGACAATATTGTTGGCTCTTATTGCTCAATATCTTTAAAATAAACCATAGACAGCAGCATCCTTTACTTCCTCTGTAAACGTAGCGCTGCTATGTGACCTCTACGTTGCTCTGCAGAAGCAAATCGCTTTGGGGTCTGAAAGTAAATAGTATGAATGTCCAGGTAAAAATATAAAACTAAAAAAAATTGGAATTGAGTATCATGACCTGCTGTGCGAACGCAGCCTAGGCTGCATCAGCTGCTAACACCACAGTCTTACTCAGGTGAGTTGGAGAAGAAATGCATCTATAGTTGCAGGAAGGTAATTTTACTAGTTTACAACTTAATCCGTGGATTAAATACGTGCCACACTTTTCAGATTTTCATTTGCACAGATTTTGTTTTTAGGTTTCATTATGGTGCTCTGCATCGTGTTTGTCTTTGACATAAAGCTAAAGTGAAATACATTAAGCTTTGAGGTTCTAGCATGATAAAATGTGTAAAACAATAAATCCACATTGCTACGCTTGTATGTGTAATTTTAATCTTCCAGAAAGATAAAACAAGTTATAAAAACAAAGATAACTTGCTGCTGGCTTGCAATAAAATTCATTGGCATTAAAATCTCATTCATTTTGATAACTTATTTTCTTTCAGGTCATGATCGGCCACCCATACAGACGAAATAAAAAAAGATAAAAACTGTACCAAGGGTGTGTAATTCCACACCAGCTGCTGCAAGTTAATTGAAAAAGCTCGGAAATTATTATTTTTCTCCATCTATTGAATATGATTAGCACAAAATGTCCACAAAAAAATTGATGACAATATATTGGAGGCATCAGAGCTAAGTGGCTTGCAGTTTGAGTCTGGTTAAGTACATTCTGGCAGCAGTCTTGCACTGTCTCAGAGACAGGTTGGCTTCCCAGCCTCCCACAGTTTTGCTGTAATGAAGGAGCTGTCTTACCCAAACAAACAGGCACTCTGGAGAGGTACCTCAACTGCCTCCTTAATCCAGGAAGTCTCTCTTATCTCCACACAAATGGCCCTGCAGCACATTACAGTGCCATCCATCAGGTGAACCGCAGGGCGACATGTGGGCACGCTTGCATCGTGCTGGAAAAGTGAAAACGCTGTGATGGAGGAGCGCATCACGGCTCCAACACATGATTTGTTGACATGTCGTCATATTATTCTTTTTTGTTGGTTGATGCAGATTTAAGGTTAAGATATTTTTTTTGATCATCTATTTTTAAGATGATTAATATATTTATAACTTTTCATAGCTATAAATATAGTAAACTGTTACTGCATAAAGTAATATTTTTCTGCATGTTTTTTCTTAATTGTTAAATTTTTTGAAAAACAGCTGCAGATCTGCTAAACTGAATTATTCTAACATGTTCATTTCTCTGAATTTTCTCCTTTTTGCTTTCAGCCCAGGTTTGGCTCCACTGCATTGATTTGTCAGATATGTAAATAAAATTGGTGAGGAATTTACAAAAAATATGAAATAAAAAAAAATTATCTGAGCAAAAGAGTAATATATATATACATTACTCTAAATTTGAATTTGAAATGTTCTTGACCAATTCTGCAGATGAAACAAAACTCTGTCTATCTTTGTAGAGCTGCAGTTGCAGACAAGCAGAACATGATGTAGTTGCATCTGTTGCTGAGTTGCATAATGAATTAAATAATCTCTTCCCATAAGTTGCTTTAGTTGGTTTTTTTATATGTGAAATGTCTGAATTAATTTGCATAAAATCAATATGAGTTTTATGATCGATGTTTACAAAATAAAAACATGAACTATGATTTACATTATAACTTCAAAAACAAAGTATTGATTCTTCGTCCTTCATTCAAATCTGAGATTCACAGCTGAGATTTTGACAGATTTCAGAAAAAACGATAAATTGTGAATTAATGTTTTGACTTTTCCAACCACTGATAAAAAGAAAAGAAACCAAAACAATAATCACTCTTTAGTCCTGGTGACAATTCATTGTTTATTAGTAAAAAGTAAATTGATCCCAAATTAAAACAATTAAAATTAAAAAAGTTAAAAGGAAAGTTTGTTTAAAGGAGTTAGAATTATAAGAAATTTTACAAAATATTTCAGATTTTTATTTTTTTCTTTAATGCTTATTTTGTGAAGAAAAATGTTCATCAAGAGTTTTTGCATTGCATTGGTTGTATTCGGACATAACTAGATGCAATATAAAGTTTTACTATATTCATGTAATTACAAACATTTTCTCTTGCAAATTTTTCCTGTTTTTAATCAACCTTTTTGTCATTTCTCTTAATTTCAGGTCTGTGTTTAATTGTCTTCTTGCTCTCCTGTAAGTGAATTGTTGTCTCCCACTCTGTGTTAATATGCGTATGTGCTAAATTGCCAAGCAGTTTCCCATTACTATCAGTTACCCTGAGGCAGATTTGAGCCAGTTGCTAAGAGCTTTCATCCAACAGTGTTGATCGTTAATACTGATCTGTACATTTTCCCAACTAAAGCTCTTATAAAGAGCTAAGACCATAAGACTGTGTTTGCGAGTCTAGCGACTATGCCAACAAGGCAACAAGGAGCTGGAAAGAATTGGAGCCGGAGCACGCAGCCGCTTCAGAAAGCTAAAAACAGCTGTGTTTTTACAACCGCTGAAACAAAACGCTCCAAAGGATTTTTTTCCCATTGGCTACCCATACTGCACCTGCCATTTCCATCACAGCCATGTGGTCACAAAGGGAGCAGTATATCTGTCAACAGGATCAAGTCCTCAATAGACCCCGCAAGCCACTCAATCCTCCAAGACGCCCCACCTCTACCCCCCCCCCCCCCCCTACGGCCCCAACAAAGCCTCCAAACGCCTCAACCTGGCCGTTTCAGCCCAACTCGCTTCACTTCCTGTCCTGTCTGAGCGTACCTGAGCAGCACAGCGATACCGACGCAGAGGTTTTCAACTTTAAGATACTTGATGAATTGTCAGTGCGATCAGATTCACTTTATTATGTGTAGAAAAGCATCTCCACTTTTTTATTTGCTGTAAATTAATATTTAATCAACATAAAATTCTCCTCCTAAAACAAACTTTCATATCACTGGTGACATCATGAGGCATTACACAACTGATCAGAGGTTTTCTGACAACATGAAGTTATTTTTCTATTTTATTAATTAATTAAAATGCCTGTTTAATCTTGTTTTCAGATAATGTGTGTTGGTCAGTTAAACAACTACAAGCACAGGCTACATAAACTCCCACCGAGTTAGAATAGTAGTGATATGACTTAAATAATTCATACAGGATTATGGATAAAATCACACCAAATAAAGCAGTGAAGCTCATCTTTGGTACTGTAACTGTTTGCTTCAGTGAGACCATCCAAGCCTACATCCATAATGTTTTTAGCAGTCTAACTCTGGGTCAAACTAATAAGGTTGAACCTTTTGCTTTTCCATTTTAATTCCAGTTGGAATCCACACATTTAAATGAATCAATTTTTAAGTCATATGATCCTTTAGCTCCATTTTAAGAAGACAGAATTAGGAAATAAACTCTATTGCATCTTCCTCTGACACATTCAACCCTGTTTAATCACCAGACAAGCAAAGCTGCCGAGACAGAAGAGACAAAACTGACATGACTGCAACTGAAATATCTAAAAACATTTACCCAATAATAACATTACTTGGCTCACATTGCATACAGAAATATTTGATAAATTGTTATCTGACCACTAGGGGGCTTTCATGAGAGCTGAAAATTATTTCCTAAGCAATCAGTTGCAGTTTTCCCCCAGTGCTTCCACTTTTATACATGTTTTTTAATACATCAGTCTATACAGCAAAATAGGAAACGGTGTTCCAGCAGCTCACAAACGGATTCAGCATTTTACAACATCTTAATCGTGACTGGTTCAAATTCTGTCTTTAGGTCAGACTTAAAGACAGAATTTAAAAGTGTCAGGTGACCAAAGATGGAGAAATGAAATATGAGTAAGCTTGTAAAGAAAGTTGTCATCATGGCTCAGCTCTGAGCTTGTGAGCATTAAATAGCACGAGTCTTGAGTGATTTTCCTGTGTCCAACTCGAGTGTCAGCATGGGGTATTCGCCCTCTGAGACAGAGACGCAAGAGAAGATGAAGGAAACTGAGAGACCCGGTCGACCTGCTGGGGATTAAGGACGGGTCACAGTGGATCAGCTATGTCTTCCTCTCCCACAGAGGAGAGAAAACAAATATTAATCACCTCTAGCACTTCACACAAAGGGCCCCAAGACAAGGGCAGGAGAGCCAGTTGAGAAGACGATACAGGCCTGGACAACTAATGAAAAGACCTCTGATGGGCTTTTCTGTGGTGATCTCAGGACACATCACTGTGGAAATGTGTTTTCAGTGGTTGAAGGAAAATCTAGTTGCACTTCATTAATATGCTGTTGAACATTCATTCTTTGTGGAATTAATGTCCATCACTGAGCACAAAGTATTTATAATCCTGTGAACTTTTTCACATTTTGTAACTTCAGTGCGTCGAGCCGCGGGATGTTTAATTATTTATTTGTTTAATCTCCATGAATTTATGTAGCATAAGGGGTTTTCACACCTGAGAGTCCGGTAGACTCGATTTGATTAGGGATAAAACTTGCAACATTTGTAACATTTTCAGCTGGTGTGGTTCTCTTTCACACTGCACTGCGTCAAACCAACCAAACCCTTTGAGCAACCAGTTCCCCTCCTCGCCTGTGGTGGCGCTGCACCACAAACTACTGAAGGAAATTACACAAGAAGAAGAAGACGCTGAGCACAACTTCCTTTTACACAAAATGAAACTAAAATTGTAGTGGTGTCAGATTTTACCAGTTGTATTCCTTTTCTTTTGCCTTTAGTGAAAGAAAACAAGTAATTTTTTCTGCTAGCGCTTCTTTGTTTTGATTGTAATTTCCCAGAATGCCCTGCGCTGTAGATGGCTTCCTGCTTTTGATGCTGGCTTTCTCCAACATGTAGGTCTACAAGTACACCATTAACTAATCAAATAAAAATCCACACCACACTTTTCAGATTTGTATAACAAATTCAAACCATGTTGATTTCACACCACAATTCTGCATCACTTTGTGTCAACCTGTCACAGACAGTAAACTCCCAGGAAAATAGATTGAGTTTTAAGGCAGTTATGTGACAAAAGGAGGTAATAATCTGTACTTAATCTGTGCTGGATACCAGGACAATATTGATCCCAACAGAAAAAAAGCTCTGAAGGTGACAGGAGAGACTCTGTCTCATCTTCCTCTCGCTGCAACACAAACTCGTCCGTCCTCTGTCCATGAGGCAACTCACGAGCGACAACAACGGACCCCACCTGGCAAACTGGTGGCGGTGCCATCTGGTTGCGACCAAGGCTCGCCATCCGGCCCGCAGTCGGTACCCGATGTGCCAGTGTGGTGTTGTTTAATGAGCGCATATGAGCAAACATTTGACTGCCAGGTGGCGTTGCAGCCACGCCACGCAGACCAGGCGGGGTTCAGCCACTGCCGTTCAAACCCGGGGGCATCAAAAGGGGGCCTTGGATTTCTAAAGTAACTAAGCCATAATCCACCCCCTTATTGGTCCCATTCATATTGAAATACATGATCAGAGGAACTGCAGAGGCCCTAATCTTGCCAATGAGCGGTCCGGCACAGCTGCAGGGATAAAGTCAGAGTATGAGACTGCCAGTATATTAGAAAAACTCAGGCCTCACTGATTGGATTAGGGGAGATGAGGGAGGGGAAGGGCTAGAAAGGGTCTCAGGGGTGAGGAAATGTCATCTTCCAGCGTTAGCTGCAGCGTGGTGGTCTCTGAGAATCAGACGCCGGGACAGACGCACTTTTGAGGGTTGTGCAATCTACAAAAGAGAAATCGGAGGGAGGGAGAATAGCAACAAGAGAAAGAAAAGGAAAGGCTGAGTGTGCAGCAATGGGCCTCGATGGCACCTCCCAGCCACCTAATGTGATACCACGTCTGGTATTAGCAGGGCAGTTTTTAGGAGGAAACAAACTAGAGAAAAAGAGAGAGAAAACTAAACCGGGCATTAGCTGTCGACTTAAAGGTTTGTTCTGGTTCCTCTGGTAGGAAGAGCCGCCCCGTTTAAGTGCGATTGAGCGTGGCTTAGATGGGGATCATTGGTTATCCTCTCGACTGTTTTGTTTTGAGGTTTCTTTTCTCTATTTACTGCGCGAAGTAGGAGAAGCCATTTTGTCTAACAAAGCAGGAGCCAAATATTTCCTTAGTTGTGCATCTGGCTCTAAAATGTGATTTATTCATTTAAACTGGCAAACACAAACTTCTCTGCTTATTACTGTTGCACACACGATACTGTTTTATCCTTAACACAGATTAGAAAAGAACAAACTGTCAAATCCCTTCTGTAATTTTAGAGAGCTGGTGCATCAGTCGAGGACTCGGCTCACCAAACGTTACAGGCTGTTACTGCTGAGCTCAAGTACATCTAATAATAATTACCTTTCTCCCTGTTTTTACATATTTCTTACATCATTGACTTGTGATCCGACATCCACATACATATGTCTTAGAATGCATTTGAAAATGTTGGTTTTAAACCACCTTCCGTATAAAATTTGTGTATATTTCAGCACATTTTATTTTGGAAGATAAATCAAAAATTTCTTAAAATTTATGCAATAAAAAAATCTATTATAAGGTAAATTTAAGCATAAGGTTATGCAGAAAGACTAGTGTTTATAGTTTTAATGTTTGGTTTTAACGTTATTTTAGTTTAAGTTTGACTAGAAAAATTTAAATGTTGCAAAACAAAATAAAATACAATTCAAAGTTCTAGTTGCCCCCAAAATATTTAGTAACTGAAAGAAATATGTATTTTATTCATATTTATTTTCAGCTATTAAAAAAAAGAGAAAAATATATATTTATTTTTCAACTGAAAACAAAAAGTAGTAAAAAGTCTCTATGTGTGAAAGATTACAATTATGGCTGTTTTAGTTTTTGATTTTCTATCAATTATTCTGAGGATTAATTGATTAATCACCAAAATAAAATTGGCATACTCCAGAAATTTTTCATTTAAGGTATGTAAGGCAAAACTGTTGATTTGTTTTTGAATTAATAAATTAATTGGATAATAAACGGTGCTACTTTTTACAGAATTTGAACGAGGTGGACGTCTTTTGAGGAGCTTTTTATTTTAAATGTAAGATGTACGTTCTTTACACAGTTTTGGTTTAATTTTTACTCTCAGTTTGTTGTTTTAGCAATTTGCCTTTTTACATTGTTTATACTCCAGTTAATTAATCAAATACAAATACTTAGTTGACGTCTATTTCAACAATTGATTTATCAAGATTAATCTGATTATTCATTTCTTTCTAATTTTGTTATTATAATGTGAGAGATAGTTAAATGCTTCAAACATGCACAAAACCACAGGTTGGACATTTTTAATTAGACAATTGTAGTTTATGGTCAACAAAGTTTTGCTGCTTCTATTTTTAAATAAAACTGTCTCAATCTGATTCAGTAAAAAAGGGGAAAATTATAATTAAAATAAAAGACTGCTTTAAATCTAACCTCTACAATAAATAAACAAAGCGTTTTAGTTATTTGCATCATTACAATAAAATTATGTGATACGTTTTACCGTTTGCAGTACTAGTATAATTTCATTGTTTTATTTTTTTGTTTTTTTAGCTGAATATTGGAGAGAAAACATGAAGACATTATTGGCGTATCATCGACACACTACATTAACATGTTATAACTATGGAAGCCCCAATGTGCCAATTTAACAAAAAGCATTTAACACATCATTTGTGAGTTATAAATAGAATAATATTTAAAACTTAATCTAAAATGTTATACAAGTGATTAATTAATTAAAATTAATATTCATTTAGATAATAAGGCAAATAAATAATTAAAATAATTAAAAAGTGAAATATATGTGGAAACCAAATTATTAGTAAAGACTACTTATAAATTACAGATATAATCAATCATATATTAATTTATTTTAAATTTTGAATAACAAAGCATTTTACAAATAATTGCTTTATGTTTTGTGAAGCTCTTGCATTTTCACAATTATAAAAATTTCATCATTTTGTGTAATAAACAGCTGCCCTGCAGCTTCGGTGTCACTTCTGACTTCACTGCAAGTTTGGCAACGCTACATATGAACATTAGGCTTTATAATAGCTCAAATGCTTTTTGATAAACTGCTGCTGGAACCATTCTGGTCTAAAACTAAATTCAGCCTCAGTGCCTCTGAGCTCTAGTTGATTTAGAATCCTGCAGAGAGAACGGATCGATTCCCAAACACTAAAAGGTCCAGGACAACAATGGCTGGTCCGGCGTCAGACGTTACTGCCCACACTGTGGCTCGTTTTATCTGCAATTTGAAAATTATTAATTCCACAAAGTTTACTATTATAACGCTTCTAATTAATGCAGTATGATTTCTGACAGCATCCTGATTATCTAATTAGATCACATAAACAACTTATTGTATTTTTACGTTATCAGTTGCAGCTTTAGTTCATAGCTTGCAGATGGATCTTCTACAGGGGTTCTGTGTATTTTTCTGTTTTTCATAATGCATGAAATTCCTGATCTGTTCTTTGTAACCAGCTGACAGAACCCTGTAGTTCTGGACTGACGGGTTTTCTGGGTTGAATTCATTAGAGCCACATATGTTCGGCCTTTTAACATTTCAGAGATTTCGCTGTTTATTCCTCCCGTCTGTTGCTAATAGACAGGCTGAGTTTGCCAAACTTCATTCTGCAGCTACAGTGATTGCGGTGCGTTTGCTGACAGCTGGGTTTTTATCAGGAAGCACCTGCTGTCCCTCCTCATCTATCTGTGAGGTGGTTTCCATTCCCGTTAGCTCCTCGCTAACGGGTCTCCTTACCGGTGAGCCGTCCCAGAGCCATTCATCTCTTCAGAACTGGAAACATCCAGGTTTACCAGCGAGTCCTCAGACATCAGCTGAGTCGCCACCGTCTGGCTGTCCATGTCGCAGTTGTATATTCTTACAGGCTGAAATAACAGAAAGAGCACTAGTGAGTGAAAGAGTGAGTGTTGAATTTGTCCACCATGTTAACTCTGGAGTAACACTTTAAAAATACACATTGCACACAGTAGTGTAATAGCACCAGGATCAAGTCTCCAAGCAGGCATGAATGACACCATAATGGACTTTGAAGTGGATGCATTAAGTGATGTTAAACAAGAGCTAAATTTGTCACCTAAATAAACCAAAAACCTTTTCAGGCTTAATTTACAGTCACTTCAAGCAACATCAAACTTTCAGCAAAATCAACAAAATAAATCCTGACTGATTCGTGGTTGACTTAAAAAAATAATTGTTATCTTTTCCCCACGCAGGTGTTGTGATTCACCTTTCATCTGCCAGTTTGTTTTCTCTATGGGTTTTTGTTTTATCTACAGCTAAAATGTACTTGAATATTTCAAACAAGCAAACATTTGTCAAGATAATGTAAACCCAATGAACTGGTTATTTTTATCAGAGCATTTTTCATACTATGAAAACAACAAAGATACAGCAAACAAGAATAAAAGGTAGAGAGACGTGTAGGTAACAGAGGAAACAGCAACGGTCTTCATTGTTTTGAAAGTTCAGTTGTGTCCTCTCAGGGCTTTAATCCAATCTAAATAAAAAAATTAAAATAAATTAAATAAAAACGGAGGTTAAATTAAAAAAAAGGTCCTACCAGCTGGCCATCGGTTCGGTTCGGTTCGGTTCTGTTCATTTGAAGGTGGGAGGAAAACCTGACCTGTGAAAGGCCAGAACAATAATCAGCAATTCAATCATTAATTTTAATCACTTTATCGGTAAACACAAATAAATTACACACATTACATAACCAAGCAAGCGGTTCAGAAACCACGAGGCTTCCAGTAGTTTTCCTTAGGAAAACTGCTAATATTACCGCGCAGCTACTTCCGGTTAGCATGCCCGACAAAAAATGTCAAAAGTACTAAAATAAAATACATAATCTATTAGGAATCACCTCCGAATAAGCCAAAGCATTAATTTGCACATTACGCACGTGCAAATTAATTATAAAGGTTTAAATTAAACAAATTTGAAAAACGTTTATCAATGGAGTTTGGCGGTGGCAGCGCCACAACAAGTGATTTTAAACAACTAGACAAATCGAATACTGCTATAAAAAATTACAAATCAAGGGTATAGCCACATATTGTGTGACAATGGATTCTGAAGAGTGATAGATTAGAATTTCATCTGGTAGAAAAACAGACGCGAAAAAAAACGCCAACGCTTCCTTATCAGCTGATTTCCGCCAAGCAGTGGCGACCAATCCGGGAAGAGTTTGTTGATCATGTGACATTTCTTAGTTTTTCTTCTTTTTTTTTCTTTGTATTTAAGTGACGTGTAACAGCCCTTATATTTCAACGATGCACAAAGACAACCAGTTGGGTAAGTTACTTTAAAAAGGTAATTAGTTATAGATACTAGTTACTTTAAAGAAAAGTAAACAAGTTAGTTAGGTAGTTACAAGATTGTGCCATTTACCAGAAAAGTAACTATTACTTTAAAAAAGACACGCATAAAAGCATTCAGGCTCACCATGTAATGAAACTTCACAATATGTTCAAATGTTCAATGGACACAAGCAGAAAACACTAATTTACACTAATGAAGCATTACTTTTTACATACTGATCACCTCCAGAACCTACACTGGTAAAAATCAGGGAATGTTGGATTGAATCAGACTTTCCTTGTGTCCAGTCCAACCAATTGTGTTGGTTTTTGAAACCAACACAATTGGTTTCATAAACCAATTGTGTTGGTTTATGACACAATAAACCAATACAACACAACACAACAATCATTGGTTGGTTGGTTTATGAAACAATTGGTTTCATAAACCAACAACACAACACAACAATCATAAACCAAATGTTTCATTGGTTCCTCTCGCTGCAACACAAACCGTCCGTCCTCTGTCCATGAGGCAAACCAAATGTTTCATAAACCAAATGTTTCATTGGTTTATGAAACAATTGGTTTCGTAAACCAATTGTGTTGGTTTATAAAACCAACACAATTGGTTGTTATATTCAACTTCAGCATAGCAGACCTAAAAATGACATACAAATCCTCTGTAATACAAAGAGGACTAACTTGTGTGCAAGACAATCAGGAGCTCAATTCTGACTCTTTCCCTTGTTACTCACTGGTGTTGGCTGACATCATGATAATGGCTGTCTGTTCTGTAACTGGAGGTGAGGTGTGGTAAACTGGTGCAACTGGACGAAGCATGAGTCTATCCGTCTGGTGGCGACTGTTGGCGGGTGTGGCTGATGTTGCAGCGGTTTTGGAGGTTTAGACAGGACACATAATTGGTTCTCAAAGGTCCAACGTGGTCATTTCAGTCCACCCTGGTTATCATGAACTGGTGTCCATAAACATAGGTAGTTCTCATATGAAGACCAAAGTGGCCTGATTGGAGAACAAATGTAAATATAAACACAAAATAAAATAGAAATAGTCATATTTAGTTGACTTTAGCCTTACTTAGCAACACTTTAACAACTTCCATCGAATGCAAAAGTTGGTTTGCTCTCAGTTCAGACAGTTAAATATATTATCTCAATTACAAAGGTAAAAATCAAAACGTGTGTCTTTTTGCGGTATACAAAGTTTATTTGTATAAATTTACAATACTAAAATCCCAGACAGATAGACACATTAACACTGTAACATGCTTAAAGGAAGCAGCTGTTTTTGTTTCTCTTATTTCTTAACATTTTGACCCACATAAAACATGTTTTGGAAGATTAAAAATCAGCGTTGACATGTGGATGAACTCTAAGACGATCCTTTCTTGCAAACCTGACAGGCCTCCATCTTTGGCCTTGATTATCTGAATCAGATTGTTTATTCTGGGAGTTTGACCGACTGATCCATGAAGTTGATTCTTGGAACAATGGAGGCCACTTTAGTCTTGAAACTTTTCTTCTTCCTCGACTCTAGAACCATATAGAAACATTTCATGTCTGTCTATTTAACTCAAGACGCACAACATCCATCTGCTTATGCCCATCTCTTTTTCCCTTTATGCACATTTGATTCTGTTCAGGTTGTGGACTTAATGTGAGGACTAGTCTCAGGAGACAGATGTATTGTTCAGATGTGTTGAGAGTATCTGCTGCTGCTGTAATGAAGCACTGAACTGTGTTTATGTTTGGATGATGTTAAAAACACTGAAATGAAGTGAAGTAGATGGTTGTAGCTTCTCTAGGAGCAGGAAGTTCCCTTAGACTCTCAAGTTTTAGAGGAGATTATCTGTTTAGATTCTGGAGACATTTTCAGCTTTGAGTTCTTTATGATGCATAATATAATACTTTTCTGTTCTTTGCAATGTTTACAATAAATTACCTAAATAATAGATGACTGATGATTAAATGGCTGAGAGGAAACATTTAAAGAGTCTGTGGAAAGAAATCTTTTGAAACATTTGTTTTTTTTAAGAAGATTAATGAGAAACTCTATTGTCTGAATTCCTTGTTGTCTGTTTACTCAGCCTTTAACTCTACATGATGAGAACTTTGAAGAAGCTCATTTTATCTGGAGCTACTGGGATTATTTTAATTACACACAATGACAGACTCGGTCCTTTTAAAGTTAAACCTCGGTTTAACAACAGGTATGGTTGAAAAATCACTGGAAACCCCCTGAGTGGTGTGAACATGTTCAGGATCTGCTGTTTCCCTAAGTAATGAGGAAATGCTTGATGGAACGATGAAAACTAAGTCCAACAGATGCTGTATGCTGGAAACTGATTTAAACTTTAGTTCATCCAAGATGTTTTCCATCTTGTTGGCATTTTTATATTTTTGCAGGAGTTTCTTGAAACTCTTCACAGGAAATTATAAACTCTTAAGTTTATGATTTTAGAAAGGTAAGATGTGGAAAGGTTTGTGCAAAATTTAAAGCTAAATTATTTTATATCTTGTTGAAGAGATGAACTGACGTATTATAACTTGCTGACTTACCATTCATGTGTTCTTCATGAAAATCTGCACAGTGTGTGTGTGAATACACCTGCTGTGAGGTCACACAGCTCCACCTGACGGAGGAGGCATCTGGCCAAAGAACTGCTCCTGGGTTGGACTTCAAAGATTTATGGCTGTCTTCTTGCTCTCATGCCTGTGTGTCATAAAATTTTATGATGTCTTTTCCACGGTATTTCTTTAGCACATCTTTAGCAGACAACCGAGACATAACTCAGCGGTGGTCATGATACAGTCGTAACTTATCTCAGCTTGATGGAAAACTGCTTTCAAGAGCTGATTGTCAGTGTTGTGATCTTGAGGGAATTTAAATTCCCCTGCAGGTTGGCCTGGAAGAAAACTTTAAAAGTTTGTGCAAATTTCTATATTGTGAATATTTAAGTGAGGGAGAGGTGGACTAATCTGAAAAGTTTGGGCATCCCAGAAGATTCTGGCTCTTTCATGCAGTACAAAGGTTTGAAACTTTAATGAGCCTCTCTGGGATGAGGGCTGGTGGTTCACAGACATCATTAGGAGGACAGGACTGATGTAAGGACTCATCCTGCAGTTCACCACGTCTCAAAGAAGTAACCGGCTATAAAGACTTGTTTTAATACTTGAAAAAGTGTAAAGATAAATTGATATGAAGTAGCTGCACAATAACAAAAATCACCATCATATAAGTGACAAGCTTTCAATAGTGTCAAGCAGACATACATTTATTGTTAAAAAATGCTTGAGATTATGTTTTTATCATTGAATTTGTAGTTTACATTTAGAATTTATTGTCTTTAACTAATACAGCAAGACCACATAAAATAATTAAATGTATAAAACAGTTTTGGCAGCAAAGCTTCTATGAGTAAGCACAGACTTTATTTTCAGTTTTCCAGTTTAAACGCCATCATTTTCATTCAGAGAAGTCGGAAAGGTCCAAACTTGTCCTCTGAGTGAAGCTGTTGGAGGACACTAAATCCTCATTCTGTTAGTTAAAGCTCAAAGAAATTTTGTGGAAGAGAGAAAATATCTTGGCAAAAAATAGCACCAAGATTTCCTCAGGGGAAATTATTGTTTTTAATTTAATAAATTCTTTAACTCTTAGCAGAGAAAAAATTGGATTTTAGAGATTCAAATCAAAACAAACAGAATGTCCAAATGAACGTAAAAGAAAGTGAATAATCTTTGAAAGAAAATCAGTTTTACACAGAATAAAACAGGACCCAGATGCAGACAGGCTAGCATTTAGCCTCAGCTGTGCTTGCACACACACACACACACACACACACACACACACACACACACACACACACACACACACACACACACACACACACACGCATGCTCTATCAATGATAATGAATTTTGAAGGAGCCGACAATATCTCAAAGCTAATCAAGATGAATGACTTCAACTGTCGCAAACCAAACAGGCTCCATTTGCTGCTGTTTTAATTTCTTATCTGGGTGGCGCCGAGCCATTAAAAGCATTTATGAACAGAAACATTTGGATGAAATGTAAAAGCCTGAATGCAGTCACATGATGAATGTTGTACGGTTGGCAGACAGGAGAGATTAAGGATGCTGAGCTCAGAGGCAGCCAGGTTGAAACACCTTGACTGCAGATGGAAACTCTGCTACTCCGGATTTTTATTGAAATATCCAATCAGGAGCACAAAGTTTTGTTTTCTATCAGTCATTCCAGATTATTTTGCTTTATGTGGTGTGATGTCATACAATGTTTTTGCATAAATGCATTTGTTGAAATAAAATTGAGCTATTACTATTTACTAAAAAGATTTTACATCTCTATAGTCTTTCTTTAATTAAAAATCATATTATAGAAATCTGAATATAGATTATTTGGTATCCAATGTGAGAGAAAAAAATTAACAATTTAAGATTGATTTACTGCAACTAAATTATGCCAAATATCGTTCTACTTTCAGTAGCAGTTAAAATAGAAATGCAAATGTCCTTCTAGGTCATTCAGTTCGTTTTTCTTCTGACCATTTGTGCAAAATTGCTCCACCTAAAGAAAGAATAGCTGTACTGCAGCTATAAGGAAAGAAAGAAATAAAGGAGCCGGTCAAAGTTTCTCTTTATATGTTGTTGGTTTTCGGACTCATTGTGACTCTGGAGGAGCTGCAGAGATCTTCAGCTCAAATTTCTGATGCACTTTACAGATCTGGCATTTATAGAAGTGTCAAACAGAAGATATTACAGAAAAAAGTATCATTTCCAGTTTGACACAAATTTTGAAGTTATACTTTTCAGTGACAGAAAATGGGCCACACTATCTGCATAGTGGTGGCAGTGTCATCATGTGGAGTTGCTTTTCTTCAGCATGAACAGGGAAGCTGATGGATGGATTTAAATCAGGACAATACTGGAGGAAAACCTGCTAGAAGCTGCAGAGATGCTGAGCCTGGGCTTGAGGTTCACCTCCCAGCAGGAAACCAGCCATATAAAATGTGAAAAAGTTCAATTAAAACTTTTCCAAGGTTCTTTAAGGATAATTTTCTATCCACTAATTGACCTGGATAGCACTCTATCCAGGTCAATTAGTGGATAGAGTGCTGGTTCTTCACCACAAGAATTAAATGAATTTGTTTTCTTAACCGAATGGTGAGACGTTGTGTGTGTGGGAAAAAGGACGACAGTTTTCAAAACCATCAGCATCACATTTTCCCATAGTTATATTTGCAGTTTTCTTTAAACAGAAAGTAGTGTTTTTTAGATCAAATGTAAAAGGTAATAGTCTTTATTTCAACTTTTCCTTTCTAACCTTAAATTTTTGTCTTTATTTCTTTCTTTAAAACTACCATAATCTTTTTATAACATGAAAATACTTTCCCATTTCAGACGTTTTGTGAACATTCTGGCTGAGCTGAAGGCCTTACGGTTAGCATGCGGAGTGACTGTGGGTGTTCCATCGGTCTGCACACGGCACCAACCTGTCAGGGCAGGACGGAGCTCTGGGGTGGGGAAATCTTCCTCCTGCACCCTGGGGACAAGGGATTACCCTGGGCAATTTAGCTGCTTCCAAACAGGTGAGAGCCAGGTTAGACAAGACCGACTTCGTTGGGGTGTCCAGAGCTTAGCGGATATTAGGCTAAAAGCGACTCGGTGGGTGTTCCTGCTGCTCCTTCCTTGTCTTTCCTTGGTTGTTTGTTTGTCAGTCATTAGAGATGAAGCATCATGTGTGGGTAGCTGCTGCTAATCCAAGTGCTAGTGATTATGTGGGCGGTCAATAGAAGCTAATTGTGTGGACTGCAAAGTTATTACCACAAACATAATTAGTCAGCTTTAAATTATGAGGCAATCTCTTGTTGTGCAGCAGTGCTTCCTTTGTTGTCTCCAAGAAAGACATTTCTGTGGGTGAAATGTAATAATCCTGTGAAATGCAAATACAGTTGAACAATCTGAGTAATCAGAGCCCATAAATGGAATCGTTACTGGACCCATTTGTCTGGCATAAACCCTCTCAAGACTGGGGACTTTGTGCGCCTTAATAAAGCCCTAATAACCGGGACGTATTGTTTATTTTCTGTTACACTGGCCCTTGGGCCACACAAATATAAACCCTCCAGCACAGTGGCTTTGCCTCAAAGCCTCGCATATCCGCTAAATACCATCAGAGATCTGAGACTTTTCCTCAACCGTTTCTCTCATTACTGCTGGTGGTGACCCAACTTAAAGTCTCCATTCGCTAATGATGCATTATATGTGCTTTCACTATAGAACATTACCTCCTCAGGGCTTTGCTCTCCAGACCATTTGCTGCTTTGCATTTTAACATTTGCAGCTTGTTTTGCTGAAGCTTCAAACAGTTTAAGAGCTGCGGTTTCATCTGTGAGAAACACAACAGGATTTCTAAAAATGCCAAAATGAACTCAGAGTTCTGCCTTGAAAAAGGGAATGTTGGTGGATAGTAGCTGATTATATTTACTTAGTTATAATTTCATGATTAAGTTTAAGAAGAACATGTAATTTTTGGAGGGATTTTACGACCCGGTACTTAATACTTTTAATTTCTAAGTATCACTGCTTTTAATTCGTATGTTTTCCTGATACTCTACTACTTGTAGATTTGAGTAACTTCACTGAAAGAAAAATAAACTAAAAACACACAAGACACAGAAACAAGCCCACAGTTTGTGTTAAAGTGACACCTCCTGTTTGTACACAATCTTTGCTGTTGGACATTATTTTTCATCTGTCTGTAGATCAAAAATATATTCAAAGTAAAATGAAAGTACTTAAATATATATACATTACCTACTCTAAGCATCGGTTTAAACAGGTTTTATGTTAAAAAAATTGACATTTGTTTCTTTTGTCTTATTTTATAAATATTGTATGTATTCATATTTTTCATTAGTGTTTAAAATACCAGATTTTGCCCATAACTTGTTTGGCTGATATTAACTCAGATGATTAGTTGGAATACTTTTTTATTCTTACTTGAGTAATTTCTTGAACAGCTACTTTTTACTTTTACTTTAGTGAAAATATATTAAAGTAGTGCTTCTCCCAGAGTAAAACTTTTGGCTACTCTACCCAACTCTGATGTTGCATAAAATACTTTATTAAATATTAAAACTTGGAATTCTGATGTCATTTGTAATGCTTTATAAAGTTCTGTTCATATGCAGTGGCAAATAAATACACATATAAAAAATATTAGAATGCATAATGTCTGTGGATCTTGTTCTTGTGAAAAATTACAGCTCCACCTAGTGGAGGTTGTGGTTTTTGCACCTACGTGAGCTTGACTCGTACTCAAATAATAATAAAAAATATTCAGACAGCAGAAATAAAAAGGTGGAAAATGATCCAGCAAGAGTTCACCTAAAATATAATGTCTTCTAGATTTTTAGCAGGACGTCTCTGTGAAATTCATCACATCCTGACAGTCAGAGCTTCAAACCAGGCCCAGGTTTCGCTGTTTGCTCAGAGAACATCACATTCAACCAAATGTGTTTGCTCAAACTCTCAAGACATGTGGGCTGAGGAATGAAATATCAAACAGGACAACGGTTAATGGGATGCACAAGTGTTCACACAGCTAGGTGAGAACGCACACACACACACACACACACACACACACACACACACACACACACACACACACACACACACACACACACAC